>QEPC01001665.1:4767532-4804696 GCA_003113815.1 Sphenodon punctatus | reverse complement strand
CCGGCAAACGTGGAAAAGGGAAGCTTGAAAGGATAGCCCCCATAGCAAAGTGGGGCTTGTAAAAAAGGATCGGGCCCAGCCACCATGGAACCCAGCAGAAAGTATGTCATTCATGTGAAATACCAGCCTGAACCTGGGGGAAGTGAGGGAAAAGGAAAATGCCTGGAGTAAAGTATGGGGCCATTAAGAGGCATTCTTCCTATTCAGTAGAGCACCAATGACTGGAACTTGGAGCAGCAAACCCCCCCAGGAATGAAAAAATCCAGGTGTTCCATTGCGCCTTTTGTGTCCCAGGGAGCCGATTGTTAGGCCCCTCGTATCATCCTTAACTACCCTCCAGCCACTGTTGTTTACTCTTTCCCCCTGTGTCAAAGATATCTTATGCATCTTGTATGGCCCTTTTTGTGATGGAAGTAAAAGTTTGGTTTCTTCCCTCATTAGCTCATTGTGTACCCCAAACAAACCATCGTAGCCTCCCCAAATCCTTTGTTCAGTACCCTATAACTGCCCCTAGTTTTCCCCTCAACCTCAGAGAAATCTTTGGACCTAGATACGTGCGACTAGTCTGTACGTGTCTAAGTTAAGCGTTCTTCCAGACCTTGGGCTGCCCATCCTCCTTCTTCCATTCCCTGAATGCCGCTGGATCCATGGGTCATCTGTCCACTGTCAACAGGCTAGGAAAGGTAACCTCAGGTCCAGTTTCTCCAGCCAGGTGGGGAAGCCTCTCTCTCTCTCTCTCTCTCACACACACACACACACACACAAAGTCCCCCTTTGCTGAACCTTTTCTGGATTTCCCGCCTCCCCCCCTTCGCCTACCTTACTTTTGCTTTTCCAGCCACTGCTCATAATTTTCCCCTTTAGAAATCCCATCAGCCAGACCGGGGCTGTACTTCTTTGTTTTTGTGTAGCAATAAACTTGTTGTTATTGGACACCTCTCTCTCTCTCTCTTTCTATTTGGGGAAGGTACATAAACTGCCTGTAGCACGTACTGTCCTCAGCCTGATCCTTTTGAACATGTGGAGACCCCGGTTTAAGTAATTAAGCTAATTCCCCCCTGCAGTAGAGGAACTGTGATTATTGGGGTACATTGCCTCAAGAGGTCATGAGTGGGAGGGGGTCTCCTGTTAACAATCCTACACAGGCCCCCTGGTGTGCCCTGAACCCTTTGTGCCACCGCTGGGGGCCACTGCCTTTATCCCCAATGGGGCCACAATAGGATCATCATCATGACCAGTGTCCTCCACCTCCTCCTCGCTCCCCTCATTGCTGCCCACCAGCTCCATGACACCACCCATGCTGAAGCTCCTGCCAGGGCTGGCCTTACCCTAAGCGGAGCCCTGGGTAGGAAAGAAAAGCGGGGCTCTATATTTTCCACTGGCGGCAAAGGCGCCGGTGGCCGGCAGGCCTAGGGGCACTCCCCGGCTCAGGGGGCACTCCCCAGCCCGTTGGCAGTGCACAACCCAGGCCTGGGCTCGGGGATGGGTAGAGGGGCACTCCCCTCCACCCATCCCCAAGCCTGAATGGTCATTTGGTGACCAAATCGGACTCACCTGATCCATTGCCTCCGCCACCACTGCTGCCGCCACCTCCAATCTTGGCCCCATGACAGACTCAGGGCCCCCCTCTATGCTGTCTGCATAGTCTTGGCCAGGGGAGTTGAGGGAGAGAGAGGCAGAGGCCCTGCCTCTCCCTCATTTCCCCTGGCTGAAACAGCCAGGCAGGCAGCGGAGGGGGCCAGTGGCATGAGGGAGAGGTGGGGCTTCTGCCTTTTTCTCCCTCACTTCTGCCAGAAGTGAGAGAAGAAGCAGAGACCTCGCCTTTCCCTCATGCTGTTGGACCCCTCCGCTATCTGTCAATCTCTCGGCCAGAGGAAATGGGGGAGAGGTGGGGCCTCTGCCTCTCTCTCCCTCATTTCCTGGATGAGACTGTGCAAGGCAGCGGAGGAGGGGTGTGTGCGAAGTGTGGGAGTGGCGGGACATGTGCCTCTCCCACACTCCTGCTGTCCCCTCACCCACCCAACCCGACCTGACTTTTTTTTTTTTTTAAAATGAACTTCCAACCCACCTCCCCAAGCGTGGGGCTCTTGGCAGCCACCCCTACCTATCCCGCGGTAAGGCCGGCCCTGGTGACTGCTGCTTCCACCCTGCTGCTATTTGCTGAAGCTGGGCTGCTGCTGCCAAAGTGGGAAGGATGCCCTCAAATACATCACCCCCAAATCCTCAAAATCCCTGTAGGGGGGGGGTCAGAGGGAGGAGCCTGCCCAGGAGAGGTGGTTGCCCCTGCATCACTCCCAGAAACAGCACCCACATGTGACATCATCATCATTGCTGGGGCTCCCCATACTAATATCTTCTGCTGCCCCCAGTGAAAAATCACTGCTGGCAGTGCCAGCTGCTGCCAGTGCTTCAGGAGGGGGGGAGTGTAGTGCTGCTGCTACACACACACCCCTTGCCCATGGCTCCCTCCTGCAGTGCCACTGCTACTACTAGTGGAAGGCTGGGGTTCCCTGCCTTCCACATATGCCACTCCTGAGATCTGTGATGCAGCCTGTTCCCCTGATAAGACCTGCCCCCTTGAGGGGGAAAAATCAGGTCTCTTCAGCTTGGGCGGTGGGCTGCCAGCAGTGGCAGAAGTGACAGCGGGCTTGTCAACTCTCCCACACCCATGCCATCGCCCTCTACCAGGACCACCTGCCCCAGAAGCTGAACTAGGAGTCCTTCCCTTTGTCATTGTTTAATGTACACACAATTGCACAGTAAAGGAAGAAATGAATGATTATATATATACAAAACCTAACCTAATCCTACTATCCTATAATCCTAATATAATAAAATAGACTAGCCTAAATACCTATATAATATCTAATCTCGCTATATATGTACACAACTAATATCTAGCTAGCTAGCTAGGATGGGAATTTTGGTTTCAGATAAAACAGAAAGTACCCGAAAATGGCCATTTCGAATTAATCCGAAATTTCTGTTCTTTTTTGGTTTCGGTACAATCGGATCTTTTGCATTGATTTTTGTACCAGATTTTTAACATTGTGCTTTGTCCCCCATTGAAAAACTGCAATGTTAAAAATCCAGTATAAAAATCAATGCAAAAGATCCGATAGTACCGAAACCGAAAAAGAATCGAAATACATGAGAACCAAAACCGAAATTGACCGAAACTGAAATTTTGCCCAGAGTCCCATCCCTACTATCTATCTATCTATCTATCTATCTATCTATCTAATGTACAGGGCAAGGAAAGGGCGAAGGTAAAAGGTAGGATATATGAGGAAGGAAAGGAATTGGTAATACAATGAGGGCTAGGGAGGATTTTTTGTGTGCAAACATCAGTTCTGTAAAATGCAACCTAACAAGCAGAGAGCTCTCACAGAACAGAGAGCAAACACATGGCTCGCCCATTATAAAGGGTTGCAGTGCCCTCCCCCACAGCCCCCTGATTGGCTGTGGGAGGCAGCAGGCATTGAGCAATCACAGAGTGCCATGAGACTGCTGGGGCCTGATTGTGCTGCTCGTTGACCAGCGATGCATCCATCAGATACTGCAGAACTGCTCACCCCTCCCAATACACGCACAGTTCAAGAGTTCAAGCCTCTTTAGGGCTCCGAGATGTCTGCTCCCTCCTCCCCTCTCCATTTCCATCCAAAACAAAACTGCAACTGTCACTAATAATAACAACAATGATAACGACATTGTCGTTTTCATTATCGTTGCTGTTATTCTTGATTGCCATTTTCATTATTACAATAACGATAACAAAAATGACAATTGTTGTTATCGTTATTTCACTCCACAGAGTGGGTTAGTCAGTGTGTTCACACATTACATCGGCTATGCTTGGGAGCAGCATTCAGGGATGGTGGTTCCAGTCTTTCAAGGAGCCATTACCCTTGGTGAGCAGAGGGTACAGGGATGGGAGGCAGGTGGGTGGGAATGCCATGTCCCTGCCCCAATGAGAGGGGGGGGGTACAGCCATGGTGAGGGGGAGAAGTAGGTGGGTGTGAAGAGTTGGTGTTATTTTTAAAAATATGATTAAAATCTTTTAAAAACTGACCCTCACCCCTAAAATCCACCCCAAATACTTGCCTGTCAAATACTTTGCCAAAAAGAAAGGTTTTACCCTTGCCTTCAGCTTAGGCTTGACTCTGACAGACCTCCAGAGGAAGGGAGTTCCACTATACTGGGGCAATATTTGGGCTTATAGTTATTTATAAAAAGTAAAGTGTGAAAGTACCCTAACAAATCCCATTCCCAGAGCTAGGCTGGTAGCTCCTTCCTCGTTTTCTACATTAGTAGTGGCACTAATAAACCTTATTACTAAGGTTCAGCATTCTCTATGGATCTATAGCAGCTCTAACAATGAACCTAACAAACCCTATTTCCAGAACAGGGTTGCAAGATCTGTTACAGTACCTAACCATATTCCTAGACCAGGGAACCAGGTTTACTGTTTTCCCCCATGACCCTCAATGGGGAAAATGCAGTGAACATGGGTGGGTCTGTCCTAGACCTTCAAATATGTTGCTAATATTTTACACATACCTAGTGCACAAACAAGTAAATAAATAAAGGAAAAGTCATGTTACATACTGTTCTGATTAGAAGGAAGTAAATGGAAAGAACATAGAAAAAAAATAAGTGGGGCCGATCCCATTGCCTGCAGATCCTGTGTGCAAGCCGTGCACACGCATGTGTGCTCAGGAACCACGCAGCACAATGTGCCGTCAATGGAGATGAATACGGTTTCCGAGTGGTGCACTTGCAGGTGTGCGCAGGATCCACAGGCCATAGGATTGGGCCCACTATCTTGAAAAGACAAAATTAGTAGTATGAGAAATTCCATTTCCCAATCTCTATCTGAAATGTATAAAAATGCTAAAATGTTTGTATTTCCCCTTTAAGTAAATGGGCGTATTTAACATGTCACAACTGTTTTCCTTTGGTTAGCTCTTCTGTATTCAAGAGCCATTTAGCATTTAGTTGAGGGTAACCACTTACGTGTGGAGTACATGAGCCTCAATTAACTATTTATCCTACAAACAAAGTGTAAACAGCACCATGTGGCTGCTTTACCTATATGGAGTGTCCCTTGGAAATGGGAACTATGGGTTATTCTGGAGTGTTGGTGGAGCTAAAGAATAGGAGGCAGGATGAGTGAGGGAGTGAAGGGATCAGGAATAAAGTACTGGGAGCAAACAAGAGAAAGATGGAAGGTGCCAAATAAGGCTTGTTGCTACTGTTTTAAATATTCTGATACAGTGATGAAAATCTTTGGCTTTTTTGCTGCCCTTCTGATCCCCTGAGAAGCACAAAAGAAAACTTTCTAACAGGCTGCACCTGATCTTCCTTTAGAATAGCATCTGGAGAGAGACCACAGTTCCTCCCAACATTTTTCTCCTTTGCATAAATTAAGCTTAGAGCTAAGTGAAATACGATGTGCAAGCCATCGGGATGTGTGGATCATCAAGAACATTTCTATTTTTATTTTTACTCTAATTTCCTTATAACACCATTATAATTCTGATAATAGCATTTCCCTCTCACTAATTTTGTCCTCCTTCATTTGGCAAATATTGATTCCTTATTCTCCAAGTAAAATAATTAAGTTAATTTTGCACTGATGAAAGATATTGGACTGACAACCGTGAGCTAAAGTCCCCTATTAATCCACATAACATGAGTGTTTTCAGACAGACGGGGAGCCTGAAACTGCTCTGGGAGCCCAGCTCCCCATAGTTGCCAGATAACCAGCTCAACCTGGAGTCACATCAGACGGACTGGCAGTGTCTCTGGACCTCAGTCTATCTACACAGTACTCTTCCCAGCCCCTACCCCCACCCCATATAATTGCAGATGCTCCCTTGAGACTCTAGACTGGTGCCCACGACTCCACGGTGCTGAACGGGACAACCAATGGATGGGCGCAGAGCTGCACAATGGGTCCCCCCCCACAACAGACAAGCAGCAGTGCCACCAGTTGTTGCCCCAGGATCTTGTGGAGCACACCATGCTGAGCTGCTCCAGAGCAGCCGCAGCCTGCTCCATGGCACATCTCTGGCAGGTACCCTTCAGATGAACTAGTCAACCCCGGGGTGCCAGGGGGCCATCCATGGGCACCCCCAGAGTGGCCATCCCTCTATTTACACCCAATGTCACTCAACCCTGTACTACATAAACTATTCCTATAATGAGAGGAGAGTTCCGTTTCCATGGTCCTCAAACATTTTGGATAGGACAACAAACAGACTTCAAATGATAATGGCTCATGGCCATGTGACTTGGGCTGAATTCACAAGGGTAACCTGGAGTAAAATTCTTCATATCTCCATCCACATCATCCATCCACATCATCTCTTTGTCAGCTGCATCAGGATTCTGGGCAAATAACAAGCAGTGCCATTCTGTGCTGCTGAGGAATTGGTATAAAGCAAGCAGGAAAAATGTTTGCGCTCACAAATACACTCGCACCAAAATGGAAAGAAGCAGGGAGATTCTTCCACTTGCAGCAGTCATTTAAAACTGAGATGTGAAGGGCTGGCCATGCCCAGTTTGCCCACTATAATATCCACAAAGGATTCTTTTAATTTTTCCAAAAGGAATAAAACAAAACCTCATGAAACGCTGGTTGCACATTTTCCACAGAACTTCATTACAAATAGAGATTTCAGGTAAATAGATACTAGCTTATTTTATCACAGACAGTCTTTTCTGGAAACCTAAAAAATATCATACTAAGTCAGCTCCCACTAGTGGGGGGTTGATAGCAAAATGATTCTTGTTTAGAGAAATGAAAATAAAATCCACCCAATTCATGTTACATAAGGATGAGCTTTTGTCAAACATCTGCACGGGGAATAAGGGAGCATCGACTTAAATACAAAATAAAATGTATCTCCTGTCTAGTTTCAGTATTGGCCTTATTCCCAAACTGTTACTGAATCTGGAGGAATAAAAGTAATGTTAAATGTGCTTGTGAGGAAGGCTAAAAAATAAGAGTAAGAAAGAAAGACAAAGCAGATGTGATAAGAGAAGGTATTTGAAGCCGTGCCTTTGAACAGGAATTGGGAGGAGAGAATCTCAGTGTTCAGTGCAGAGAGAGGCTTCTGCATTTTTGTATACATAAGAATGACTTATGCAAATGTGCTAATGACCCATTTCATGGTGCTACAAGGGATTGACAAACACAACTGAGGTTTTATTCTTTGGCCGTTCTTGCACAGATACCCCCCACCCAGCTGGGTGTGCAGGGTAGTGGTCCGTGCGCACCCCACAGCAGTGGGTGGGGGGCTGGGTGGGCGCATGTGGAAACACCACAGGTGGGGGTGCATACGTGCTCCCGGCGCACGCCCATCTCCAGCCATCACTCACCCACAGACCCATCTGACAAAATGGAGGAGGCTCCGTGGGTGAAGATGGGTGTGCGCCTGTGGGAAAGGGAGCGCACCCACCTCCACTCACTGCTGGCGCACCCCCACCCAACAGCGCCGTGTGAAAACAGCCTTTCTCTCAATAAAAAGTAATTTCTTAAAAAGAAACAACACTAATTTTTATTGTTCAGAAGACATTTAAAATTGGACTGATGCAGAACTAAAGAATATAGTATTGAGAATATTCCACCATTCTCAGAGGAAGGAATGGTTAGAATGACTTTGATAGCCTAAGTCTTTTCACTTTTGATATACAGTTAATGCCTAGAATCACACAGGCCACTATTATTCTTTCCTTGATGTCATTACAACCCATAGGTAATTAGAAATTGAATGATACCCAAACCCTTCCCTCTCACTCATGAGCAGTGTACTCCTAACATTTCAGTTTTTCTCAGCTCCTAAGATTAAGTATTTTCAGTCATAAAAATGTGGAAAAAATATATATAATGTTGGTCTGATCTCACAAGTCTGTTTTACACAGGAACAAAAATAGTATAAGTCACGTGAAAATCTAATATATAGGAATTTGGTAGAGTTTATACACTATGGTAGGATTTTTAAAGCACACCATGTTGGTCTAGCTCTGCTCTCTCTGATAACAGCTGGAGTAGGATTGTTCCAGTGCTGATGCTTTTTGAAAACTGCTCTGCCCTGTTATCTTTAGTGTGGTATCTTTAACCATACCAATTCATTATTTTCCAATTCCAATAATATATCAATGAGTGATTTCAGACGTTACGGGCGGGCGGTTCACCACAGTGGATCCCCAGTGGGGGTGAACAAAACAACCATGCCCCGGGGCCAATAAACGCCCCAAACAGACATGACGGGACCGGGACCACGACCGGGAATCGGGCCGTCACATCACGGACCGGGGCAGCGCAATAGACGTGACGCCGATCCCCAGCCGTGGTCAAAACTTCCAGAAGACACCGGGCAGGGGCGAGACACAGACATGGCCACCTGAGGGCACACAAAGCCAAAAGGCACACAAGGCAACGCCCACACAAGAGAAACGGGAAGGGAGGGGGGAAGAGGGAGAGGAGCCTGACAGGTACCACACACAGCAGGCACACGGCCGGGCACACACACACACACACACACACACACACACGCGCACACACACACAAGGGAAGGGTCGGGAAGGGGGGCAGGGGCGGCCGGACAAAAACACAAGGAACAACAGGAGCAGGGGGGTGGGGGAGAGGGAAGAGGAGGTGCACCGCAAAGGGGTAGGGCAGATCGCAGGCTGTAGCGACCCCCACCCCCACAGCACCACAGTCCACATAGGCACCCCCACAGCAACATAGCCAGTCTTGGAAAGGGGGGGCCCGGACCCCAGGACCAAGGCACGATGGGGGCCCGCAATGCACAGCGAGCCCGGCGGAGAAGGTCCAGGAGGAGAAAGGTGGCCCCACAGTCACAGAGGGGCAGATGGAGGGCAGCCAGGACAGGCGGAGCTGTGCTGCAGGTCCAACGCCATGCACCCCCCCCGGGGACGCAACTAGGCCCAGTCCGGGGGCGCCCTAACCCCCAGGTCACACTAGCACCCAAGATTGGGGGGGGTGCAGCAGGTGGCAGTGCCAGTGGGTGCGGACAGATAGCTGGACACGGGCGGGTCGAGAGGCCACATAGAGCGCCGCACCCAGGTGCTAGGATGGGCAACCGGGGTGGGGGGGCGTCCAGACATTACTTTTTGTTGTTTCCCAGTGGGGATCTCTTTGACCACACTTCCCGGGATATTCCCCTGGGGAGCCCGGGAAGCATGGTTGAAATTGACCCCATGTGGGTATTGAGCGTGGTGAACATCTGGCGCGCGCCGAACAGACGTTCAGGGCTCTTTGGCTCCGCCGCGGAATTGAGCGTGGTTCACTGTGGTTGAGCGTGATCTCGTAACGTCTGAAAACACCCAATTATATCCTAGTTTCAACCATACTAGTTCATTATATGGTGACCATACCAATTCATTATATTGTTACAGGAGGTGATGTCTGGTTAGCACTCTTCCTATGGTGCTCAGACGCTGTTTCCAGATTGTGGGAAATTTCCCACAGTGCATAAAATTTCAAAAGAAAAGAAAAAATTATGAAATGTCACATGCATGGCAGGGAAATTTTGGGAGGTCAATGTGGAGATCCCCAGTGTCCCACATTTCACAGGACATCCTGGTTTTCACCCTTTCTACCTGCCTATCTCACATAGGTGCTTCCCCTCAGGAAGAGTGTTTTGTTTAGCCACCCAGCAGTGATGATTCTTCAGTTTCTCACTCTTTGACATGTGCTACTCAACCAAAAATAAAAGGAAAGGCTCTGCATCAGGGGTGCAGGACCTCAGAGCTAGAGGCCAAATGCAGTCTGCCCCTAGTTTTTACTTGACTACTTTCTGTTCCTGGATGTAGCCCTTGGATCCAGTTCCTACCCCCAAGCAATTAATAACTGAGCTTAGTGTAAGGGAATAGAGATGAGGGGCATGCACAAACAGGTGCCCTCATCTCTACTCCCTTACACTTCTGGATTTCCAGAAAGCATTTGATAAGGTCCCTCAAGGGAGACTCTTGAGAAAATTAAAAAGTCATGGGATAGGAGGTAGTGTCTTACTATGGATCAGAAATTGGTTAAAAGATAGAAAGCAAAAGGTAGGACTAACTGGTAAGTTTTCACAATGGAGAGATGTAAAAAGTGGTGTGCCTCAGGAATCTGTATTGGGACCGGTGCTGTTTAATGTATTCATTAATGATTTGGGAAAGGGTGTTTAGAGTGAGGTGATCAGATTTTCAGACGACACCAAGTTATTCAAGGTAGTTAAAACACGAGCAGACTGAGGAACTGCAACAGGATCTTACGACACCAGGTGCCTGGGCATCTAAATGGCAAATGAGATTTAATGTGGACAAGTGCAAAGTGATACACGTAGGGAAAAATAATCCAAACTATGCGTACACAATGCTGGGTACTAGGCTAGGAATTACCACTCAGGAAAAGGATCTGGGGGTGGTTGTGGACAATACAATGAAATCCACAGAGCAGTGCACAGCAGCAGTCAAAAAAGCAAACAGAATGTTAGGAATTATTTGGAAGGTGATAGAGAATAAAACTGAGGATGTCATAATGCCTCTATACAACTCAATGGTGTGACCACACCTCAAAAATTGTGTGCAGTTCTGGTCACCCCATCTCAAAAAAGACATAGCAGAAGGGCAACAAAAATGATCAAGGGCATGGAAGGGCTCCCGTATGAGGAGAGGCTTGGTAGGTTGGGACTCTTCAGTTTGGAGAAGAGATGACTAGTAGTAGAACTAGGGGACACTCCATGAAACTCATGGGTGGCAAGTTTAAAACAAATAAAAGAAAATATTTTTTCACTTGGCATATAATTGGGTTTCAGAATCTACTGCCAGAGGCTGTGGTAAGGGCCAGTACTATAGCTGAGTTTAAAAAGATTTGGACAAGTTTCTGGAAGACCGGTCCATTAGCAGCTTATTAGCCAGACAGGATCAGGGAACATGACGGGAGTTGGGGGAAAACAACAGGAAATGGATCCCCCATTGTGACCTGTTGGGTGCTTCTCCCAAGCCACCATGATTGGCCACTGTCAGAGACCCTGTTCTAGAGTCTGAGTAACTAATATGCTTCAAACATGCTTCTGGTGACTGCTACAAATCCCCCATTTAATCACACTTCAGCCACCCTGACTGAGAATAACAAGGTTGCTAAAGTGTGTGAAAGGGTTCTTCTGGTGTTCTTAATCTAGAAAAGGTGATCATGAGAATACAGCCTAGAAGTCACAGAGACAGGATTTCTATGTTACAACTTTGTCAGTAAAGCAAGTTTGCAAACAAAGATCCCTGACCAAGCACTCAGCACTATAGGTACTACTGATTAAGTGAATATGAATGCAGTAAACTACATTAAGGGTGTTCAAACCCATTGCTATGGAGTACTTTAGCATCTCTTTGGGTGTTTTTAGACACACACAGAGCCTGGTGGACACCCTTGGAGCTGCTCTGGGGGTGCACCCCCATGTCTGCTCACTTCCAGCCCTGCCTGGGTTCACAACAGACAAAGCGGCAACTTCCCCAGACTACCGTCCGCCTGCGCGGTGCCCCCCACACTATAGATCGGTGCTCACCATTGTGGGTGCTCACCTGATGCTCTAGGCTGGTACCTGCAACTCCATGGTGCTGAATGGGGCATGGGATGCCTACGTGTGGAGCTGCACTATGGGGCTGCCCAACAGACGGACAGCAGCTCCATGTTTGGCCGTTGTCCTGGGTTTGGTCAGCCTGCTCCGCCTGGTACGTGGATGTTCGGGAGCGCCAGCGGCCACAGCCTGCTCCACTTCACACATCTGGCGGATGGCTTTACGTGAACCGGCCGAACAGAGGGTGAAGAAGGCTGGTGCAGGCAGAAGTGAGGCTGACGTCCGTCTGTTTACACCCGTTGACTTCTGGAACAATAATTCTGGCTCAGGTCTATATGAATAAGCTCCCCTGAACAAATTTCCACTTACTCCAGAGCAAACTGTAGGCACAAAGCATCTACACAGTCAAAGCATCAAAACCCAGTAACTACATAGCAATGGCAAATTGCGCCACAGTCAATTTTTCAGAGACAAGATGATCTAATTGGCCTGACTTAATGCCATTCATTTCTAATTACAAAATATAATAGTTCTTTTATCTCCAAACAATGCAATTCTTTTTGTTATGTATTTGTGGAGCAAAGATTTGGTCCACAAAGAGGAATTTTTGTTGTGTTGTAGGGAAATATGAAATTTGGAATCTGGCAACTCCGTGACTCAGGCAGTATGAAGGAGGATGAGGAAGCAGCTTGCAAAGACAGCAGAGGTGGGAGCAGAGAAAGGTTGCATTAGATGGAGAGCAAAAACAGACTGGGGGCAGGAGGAGATAGGGTCTGATGAGCAGAAGACAGGCTACAAGGAAAGCCTAAGGGCAGAGGGAGAACAGGAAATGTCTGAATGACAGCCTGGAGATTTGGATTCTGTCCCAAACTCAAATACAGAGTGTATATGTGTGTGTGTGTGTGTGTGTGTGTGTGTGTGTGTATATATATATATATATATATATATATATATTCCATTGAATATATATATTCCATTCCACAGATATTCCATATACTCCAATTCTGCTGTGACCTGGAGGAGAGATTTTCATAAACTATAAACTATAAACAGAGTGAAAACACCAAATCTGGTTTATAAATAGGCAATCGTTTAATCCTAGGAAAGCCCAGTTTAAGCTTCTAGTGGCTCAGGCTTCATGCTCCTGGTTTATGGTGTCACCAGAACCCCTTGATTGAATTACTGCCTTGAATTACATGGCTGATTATCAATTAGTTGTGTGTTTAATATCAAAGTCTTTACAAATAATTAAGCACTGTAATTCTGGATTATCTTTTATTAATAGACAAGAAGGCCTGTTACCTCTGGAATGTTGCTCTACATTTAGGCCATAATTGATCTTTAATTGGTCCATTTGAAGATTATATTTTTCTTTACTCAGGATTGTCTTCTTATAGCTCCTTATAAACTGAGTACAGCTACTAGCGATATTCTCCAGAAGATAGGTTAAACTTTGCAAAGCTAAACATTGGGTGTAGAAAAAGGTATGCCCTGTTTTAAATAAAATATATTCCATCTGAAGCGAAGTAGATTTAAAATCTTTGGATCTATCAATGCTAATGAGTGTTACGCATCTTCAGCCCAATTCTTTATTCTATGTATACTTTAAAATAGTCCCTGAAGTAAAAGGGAGTTCTAGGTGTGCACAGACCAAATACCCTCCTGTGGTATTTGTAGTGAGAGTACAAAGAACCCCACTGTCCTGGTCAAATTTCAATGGGGGTAGTTTTAGTCTTTTCCCCCTACAGTTTCAGCTGGGTGCAGTTTCCTTCTTAACTACTTGTCAAACTGTTGCATGGAGTTGCTGTATATTTTTAAACAGGTATGCTAGTTTACCACAGAAGTGATTATATTTCAGTGGTGAATGAAGAGCCATTTCTTCACAAATGGTTTCAGAATGAGAGAGAAAAAAAGATGCACATGTGATCTGCAAAATGTTTTCCTATCCTTCAGGACGAAAGGTAAGAGAGAAATGTAATATTCCTCCCCCCACCCCCCGTTTAGTAGTTTGCAAAAACAAATAATACAAATATCTCATATTTCTCATTTTCTTGTTCTCGCCCCCTTGCTCTTATATATCTGATTTTGCTAAGGAGCCTTCTGCCTCAAGACAAAAGCAAAAGAATTAACATTCAGAATAGGTTATTTTTTGATTCTGCGATGCACAGATTTCTCTTCACATCAAGATGGTTTTCATTTTCAGCAATAATAAATTCAACAGATAATTAGTGTTCTATGTTTTTCTTGTGGCTGTCTTTACTGACCGTTGCCTCTTATTTAAATAATGACTAAGTAGTAATATGGGGGCAGATATTAGACCTTGGTTAACATTTCCAGACTCACCTTACACCTACCATTAACAAAAGCGGCACAAGATTTTGTCTTTATTTTCTGTTTCTCTTCTCTCTCTCTTTCCTGAGCCATATTAATCAGAGGAGTGGATCGAGAGCTGTTGGATAAAGACAGCCTCCTCTTGGAACCTGCCCTGAATGCTAATGAAGTGTTTCCACCCTGCAGGCTGGGACATGGAGTAGGTTTTTCATGTCAGCTCAAAGCTGGGAATGAAAAGCTGCAGACCCCGGTCAGCAGAATGGGAAAGTATAAAGGTGGCTGGGAGTTTGCACTGTGGCTGTTAGCACACAAGAGGGGAGGCCCCTGGAGCTTGTGGTCACTCTGTCCCCATCCACAGCCAACACCCGCAGGCTCTGTATGGGACTAAAACTAAGGCCCTTTTCAAACAGACATACACACCCATTGCCAATATATGCAGGGTGGGGGGGTGGGGGGTCGTCCATTTGAACGTCACGGTGGGTGCAGGGGGGATGGGTTGGGCATCCATGAGAACGCTGCAGCCGGTGGGTGGAGGTGCGTGTGCACCCCCACGCTCCTCCCACCTCCACCCATCACCCACACATGGAGCAACAGGCACCAATGCCAGATGCTCCATGAGTGGAGGTATGTGGGTGGTCCTTGGGAATGCACCCCACACACCGCCCACCCATCCCCCCATACACCTGCACCCATTTGAAAAGGGCCTAACAGGCAGGCATTCCTCCCTGCTGCGGTCCACTCCTGCTCCCCACCACCACCACCAAAGAGTTGCAATCACACAAGCTGCAAGGGCCCAATCTCCATGAGGTCCCCTGATGTGCAAATGCGGCCACCACACTGCAGGGCAAGACTGGGGAGCTGGGGAGACGGTTTCAGGGAAGCCGGGTGCCCCTGCCATCATGGCTGAGGTGGGCCAAGGTACCGACCACATGAGCAGCTACCTAGCCCTGCTCGGCCTCCCTCCCCCTGGCCTGACCTTAATCCTACCCCCAGCCATGACATTGCCATGCACGATGGGAAACTGTGCCCACTGCTCAAAGCCCTGTGCATGGTGGGGCAGATGGGTCCCCGGGACTCACATCTTGGGCAGCAGTACCCCAGTTGGAGTAAGGCTGCTCCATGTCGCTTCCTCGAAATCTTTCTGAGGATGTATCACAGAACAACCAGCCGCTCAAGGAAACATCTAGTGGGTGCTGGCCACACGATGCAGCTGCCCAGAGTTGGGTAAGCCCCAAGGCATGGTAGCCTCCCCAGTCTGTCTTGTGTGATTTCAGCCCTTGGACAACCTAAGCTGTTGGTCGTGACTCTATGGTGCTAAATGTGGTGAGGAGGCGGCCATGGGGCAGTGTGTTAAGAACATAAGAAGTGCCATACTGGGTCAGACCAATGGTCCATCAAGCCCAGCATCCTGTCTCCGACAGTGGACAATCACGGTGGCTTGGGAGAAGCACCCAACAGGTCACAATGGGGGATCCATTCCCTGTTGTTTCCCCCCAGCTCCTGTCACGTTCCCTGATCCTGTCTGACTAATAGCTGCTAATGGATCTATTTTCCAGAAACTTGTCCAAACCTCTTTTGAACTCAGCTATAGTACTGGCCCTTACCACAGCCTCTGGCAGTAGATTCACAATCCAATTATACGTTAAGCGGAAAAAAATTTTCTTTTATTTGTTTTAAACTTGCCACCCATGAGTTTCATGGACTGTCCCTTAGTTCTAGTACTGGCTGAAAGGATAAATAACTGCTCGTTGTTTATTAGTTCCACACCACTTCTGATTTTATAGACCTCTATCATATCTCCTCTCAGTCGCCTCTTTCCCAAACTAAAGAGCCCCAACCTACCAAGCCTCTCCTCATACAGGAGCCCTTCCATGCCCTTGATCATTTTTGTTGCCCTTCTCTGTATCTTTTCTAGTTCAGCGATGTCTTTTTTGAGATGGGGCGACCAGAACTGCACACAATATTCGAGGTGCAGTCGCACCATTGATTTGTATAGAGGCATTATGACCTCCTCAGTTTTATTCTCTATCCCCTTCTGAATAATTCCTAACATTCTGGTTGCTTTTTTTGACAGATGCTGCGCACTGCACTGTGGATTTCATTGTATTGTCCACAACCACCCCCAGATCCTTTTCCTGAGTGGTAACTCCTAGCTTAGTACCCAGCATTGTGTACTCATAGTTTGGATTATTTTTCCTTACGTGCATCACTTTGCACTTGTCCACATTAAATCTCATTTGCCATTTAGATGCCTTTCCTTTCCTTGGATTTGCCCATACAATGTCATCAACCTTCCCTGGGATGACACTGTAAGTAGTGGCCCTGTGATGAACACCTGACAACCACCAGATAAGCGAGTGATGGGGGCGAAAGCAGGGTAACGTCTCCTCTGTTTATTTATTTTTCACATTTTTACCCCGCCCTTCTCCATACACTCAGGGCAGCTTATAACATTAAAAATATAAAATACATTAAAATCTCTTAGAACCTCAACATCATCCCATCCCATCCCATCCCACCCTTTATCCCCACCTACCACCCATCCATCAATCCTCGTCCCCAACCTCCCCTACCCACTTCCACCCAACCCTATTCCTGCCAAACACCTGGCCAAATAAAAAGTTCTTACATCTCCCAAAGAAGATGAGCAGGTTCGGGCTTAGGCAGATCTCCATGGGGAGGGAGTTCCATAATTGTGGGGCAGCAATGGAGAACGCCCCTCCCCCTATGTGCCCTCATTTTAACAACTTCATGGGCAGTTGGCACTCGCAAGAGGGCACCTTGGCTGACTTCAGAGGCCGCAGTGGGACATAGGGGATGAGGCGGTCTTTCAGATACCTGGGGTCCAAGCCATTTAGGGCTTTATGGGTTAACATCATGATCTTGAATTATGTCTGGAAAACACAATTATTTGCTTTTTAATAGTTATTATTTAGCTAATAATCTATTGGCAGCCAGTGAAGAATCTTGAGAACTGGTGTAATGTGCTCCCAGTGACCCGCCATGACAGAAGATGGACTGCCACATTCTGCGTCAACTTCAGTTTCCAAACAGTCTTGAAGGGCAGCCTCACGTAGAGCTCATTTCACCCTGTGTCACTTCCACAAATCAATGGAAAGGAATAAAACATTTCTCTGCTATGGAAAATACAACATACTGAGGAGCTCATACTGGAAGCAACAGGATATGCATTTAAATTTTAGCTAATAACCTAGTAATTTTGTGCCATTTATACATTTTTTCATCCTCTTATTTAGAGCTTTACTTAGTATATTATACCATACCAGTCCTAGTACATAACCTTGGGAGATCATGCTGTTAAGTTTTTGTTATATTAAAAATTTACTACTTTCTGTGACTTAGGGTAATTTCAGACGTTACGAGATCACGGTCAAACACAGTGAATCCCCTGTGGTGGCTGTGATTCCCATAACATCTGATGTGAGTTCTGCCAGATGTTCACCCCAGTGAACCTCCGGCGGGAATCGCAATGACCACGATTCTGGACCTCCGACTGCCTGGAGGTCCAGAATCATGGTGGGATTGGGTCCCAACCGTGGTTGGATTGGCCATGATCCGGAAAGGGCTGAAGGTAACGTCTGTTACCTTCAGCTCTGCCAGATCATGATCCCGACCACGGGACAGGATCAGACGCAGCGGCCGGATTGGCTGCTGTGCCCACCCATCTCCCAGAAGGCGGGAGGCCGGGGGCGTGCAGGGAGGCAGGGCTGTGCGGCTGCACGTTGCACTGCACAGCCCTGCCCCCTCCCTGATCTCCCTCCAGAATCAGGCCGGCAAGTCTAAAGGAAGCACGGCCTGATTCCTGACCGGGATCCGAAACGGTCCGTGGTTCAGTGTGGCGGGCCTCTGGGCCTGTCACATCTGAAATTACCCTAGTCAGTTTCTGATCTATGACAGTACTTTCCTGTTGCTCAGGATTGATAAGTATTCTTAACAGCCCCTTCTCAGCCCGTGCTAAGTGGTTCCACATAAAATCCTACAGATTTCAGATAAGTGCATGTGACAAGGTATAATACCAGTCTGGAGCCTCTGTTCACCAGGAGGATGGCCAGATTAGGAAGGCATGGAGTCAGAGCCAGCCTTGTCACAGTGCTGCCTGGAGGGACTAATAGCTGTACTTTCAGGGGCTCCTGCAGAGGCCCGTATTCACCAGGGCAGGGTGCAGGGGCGCCCCACACAGGGCCAGCAGGGTCCCAAGGATGACCCCCCCCCCCCATCTTATCTTTGCTCTGGGCCCCGCAAATACTATGTCCAGCCCTGCAGGGTTGCAGACTACAGTTCTGTGCTGTGAATGAAAAAAGACTTGGGAACAGCTCTGCCCCATTGGACTCCCAAGGAAACCAGCCAAGCACATATGAAGGGAAGACTTTGGGCATTTTCACACAAGACACTCTCCACCCACTATACATGTTACAGGGTACCCATAGGGCAACACTGCAGCCCTGTAACATGTATAGTGGGTGGGTAGTGGATGGAGAATGTCTTGTGTGAAAATGACCTTAGTTAGCTGCTGAGGGATGAGAATGACCAGACAGCCAAGCAGCCATGCTGAAGAAAGGTAGTTGCCTATAGAGGGTAATACTTCTAAGATGAATGTCAGTTTCTTTCATTTGTTTAAAACCCTAAAAGAAGAAACCAGAGACCTTGGATGTTAAGAAATGAGAAGTTAGCCCACACCAGGTGCGTGTCCTTCTGCCCGTGTATTAGGTCTTTGCTCCTATCGGACATGGGGTCCATAGCCCCCACTCATGATGTGGTCTTGGAGAATGTGGAGCCCACTGTGTGGGCAAATGTGGGCTAATGTGCACCCATGTGTCCACATCCCATTTATTAGGTTGCAGGCAGTGCCTCCATGCATACAGGTCTAGCAGCACTATAGAGTCGCAGATGGAAATCCTAGAGCATCCAAGGAGTGGCTGATTCCTGCCCCTATCTCTGCTCTTGTTCACTGGTGCTGACAGTGGGGGCTGCATGCAAGTGCATGAAAAACATGCCAGGGGCTGCCCATTTATTAGGCTGGACATGCAAAACATGTGAGTGGGGGCTGCACAGACCAAATTTGGACTGCAATGGGCTAACATCTCGTTAATTAACACCCCTTGTTTAATGCTTGCTCAGGAGTCTTTCGTCTCTCACTCCTGCAGAAAAAAGGGACTTTGTGATTTGTTTCAAACCTAGAAGAAGTAGTTTGAGATTTACGGTTTCTCATTCCTGAAGAAAAATAATTAACAAGAGACTTTTTCTTGAGACCAGGAATTTGGAACTTTTTGTTTGCTTGCCTCAAACATTAAGCAGGAACTTTGAGCTCAGTTCAGGGTAATCTCTTAACTTAATTTTGTTGCATTTTTGTCCTTGACTGCAAGGGTTCTTACAGCTAAAGGACCATTTGCCCATAAGGCACATGCACCTGAACTGCCATCTTCCAAAGAGATGTTCTGAGAATATATACTAGTTCACAACATGACTAGATGTCCAGTCTTATCTACTTAGGGACCAATCCATGTTTTGTGTGCACTCACTGGATACAGTATGCACACAGTTGCACGTGTGTACCTTGGATTGGTCCCACACAGACTGTCTTTGAATCAAGATAACTTATTCTTATTTTTCTTTTCTTTTTTTAATACAAACATTGTACATGTAAGTTGATAAAATGCTTAGTTCTTTCTAACTAATAAGTACTAGCTCTCCTGACATCAAGAGTACACAATATTGCTTCCAAAGAAGGGCTACAGGACTTGGTAAAAAGACAATGAGATGAGATGAGTGAGTTGGTCAGAGGAAGACACCTCTGACTGCTGGGAGCTAGAAGTGAACAGCAGGGTATGGATCATTCCATTTATGGCCTGTTTGTGCATTTCTTTGAAGTAACCAAAGCTGGTCGCTGTCTGAGACAGAATGCTGGCCTAGATGGATCCTTTGTCTAACTCAGGATGGCAATTTTCTTATGTTCTTATGAGTTCAAAGTGTCTAGTATAATGGGGTCTTAATCCTTGGCTGGGTCTCCAAATTTTGCTACCATAAGCAACAGCATCATTATTTTTCTCAGATATATGGGATGAGGCCTAAGTGACTTCTTACCTATGTGAAATATTATACATAAGAGCTGGCCATCATTACTCCAAAACTCCCAGAGGAGCCCACATACCCTGAGATATATAACAATGTAAATGAAATAAAGCGCCCATATTTTCAGTATTTAAAAATCAAACACTTTATTGACAAACATAGGTATTGGGTAACCCTATCTAGATGTCAAGGACCAAGGCTAGGACACAGAGAGCAGGTTCAGGATCAAGCCCACGGTCTTGGGTCCAAATGAATGAGTGCAGGATCAGGGCCCAGTCATGGGGGAAACAGAGGCCATTTTTACACAAGATGCTACCAGGCAGGTCCACCCATCCCCCATGTTTGCAAACGTCCATGTAAAAGAGGCAGTGGGTGGGCGCGCTCTCCTGTGACCCACATACCCTCACCCACCCTGCATGGAGCAACTTGAAAAAAGCTGGGTTGCTCCATGACAGGGCATGGGTGGAGATGGACGGGGATGGGTGCTCACCCCTCACCAGCCTGCATGCACAGGACAGCATACCTACCCGCAGAACAGGTTCGCCAATACCATGGAGAAGAGGCTACATGAGGGCTAGAGAGGCACAATGCCCGGTAAACAACCATCTCCCCCCCCCTTACAAAATAAGTTCCCAGCCCAGCCAGGAGCCCTTAAAGGATACGTGCATGAAGAGATGGGCACTCTGGCTCCCACATCACCATGGCAGCAAGAAAGCAGAAGAGAGCCAGTGCCATGAAAGTGCCTACTGACAGCCAGGTAAGTGCACGCCTGCTCACCCTGGGTGGAGCTGCGTAGGGAGAGCAACATGACAGCTCACAGGCACTATGTCCCTTGACAGGCGAGCACCAGCACAGCTGCCTCCAACACCACCAGAAGAACCAGGTGGGTCACTGACACAGTCCCCTCCACCAGCCAGGTAAGCCTGCAGTGGGACCCCGGAGAGGGACGGTGCCCTAGAGAGCAGCCTCAGAGGAAGAGCAGCTGACAGGTATGCCTTTGTCAGACCCTTGTACAAGGGTCATGGGACCTGGGGAAGTGGGAAGGTGCAGGGGGCTCGGCACACCTGGGGGGTGGTGTATCCCGGCGGAGGTCGGGACCCCCGGATGGGGATCGCACTGCCTCTTGGGGTTGCGGCGCCGCCGCGGTCTCTGTCAACACATCATCAGGACGTGCGGGGGAGCACACCGAGCAACCTGGGACCTCCCCCACATCAGGCCTTAGAGACCGGGAGCATGGCTACAGACACGCTACCGGCCACGCCCCCGGCCTCGAACCCATGCAATTGGGAGCATCCAGGGGGCCATTAACCACTGCAGAACGAGAAAATCATCGGACATTACGGTTATGTTTCTAATGTGGAGAACCCTTGCACTTCACCCGCAATTGCCCATCCCTATCATCAACAAAACATGAGTCAGGAAAAGCCAAGCCCCAGGAGACAAAGGGGTCTTCCGGTCAGGCAGAAGAAACCCCTATTAATAAGATATAGGGCCTTATCCACAATGCCATTAAACATGCAGCACGTGCGAATACCCATCATGCTGGGACTAGACTCCACTCCAAGTCACATATTATGGGCATTAATCGACTCTGGGGTCTCTGGGAATTGTATGGATAGGGGGCTTCTCTAACAATACGCAGTACCCAGCACTCGGAGGTTTCCCCCGGAACAGGTACATTCTATTGATGGCTCACCATTGGTTTCGGGACCTATACATTACAGACCGCAAGGGTTCAAGTGTCAATTGGACACCATACAGAGCAGATGCAGTTTGATATAGTTACTTGCTACCCCCATGTTTTCTGTAGTGCTGGGAATGCCATGGATACACCGCCACAACCCTGTAATAAACTGGACCAACAGAACAGTGTCATTCCCTTCTGAGTTTTGCACCTCTTACTGCAACTTAACGAAACCTAAACAATTAATGACCACTATGGCATTAGATAACACCATTACGATTCCCCCTCGGTATATGGATTATGCAGACGTTTTTGATAAGAAGGAGGCTGCAGTTTTACACACACACCCCCATCGACTGTATGATTGTCCAATAGACTTGCTCCCGGGGACTGAGCCCCATACGGATGTATATACACCCTTTCAGGGCCCGAACTAAGTACCTTGAAGGAATATATTGAGGAAAATTTACAAAGAGGTTTTATTCGCCATTCTTCCTCCCCCACAGGGGCCCCTTGTTCTTTGTACCAAAGAAAGATGGGGGGTTACGCCCATGGATAGATTATTGAGGTCTCAACGCAATTACCATTAAGAACAGATACCCCCTCCCCTTGATTCCGGAATTACTGGATCAACTTCAAGGAGCAAAGATCATCACTAAATTAGATCTCTGAGGAGTGTACAACTTATTGCGAGTACGTCAGGGGGACGAGTGGAAAACAGCTTTCAGAAGCAGGTATGGCCATTTTGAGTACCTTGTGATGCTATTTGGCTTGGCTAATGCTCCAGCCACGTTTCAACATCTCATTAACGATGTTTTTTGAGACATACTAGATGTGTATATGTAGTAGCCTACTTAGATGATATCCTTATTTTTTCCACCAATGAGGCAGATCATGTGCACCAGGTTCGTACCATCTTGCAATGCTTATGGAAAAATCACCTTTTTAGTAAGCTGGAAAAGTGTGCCTTTCATGTGACCAGGATCGAACTCCTGGGCTTTGTCATTTCCCCACATGGTGTGGAAATGAATAAAAAAAAAATAGATGCCATACTAGCTTGAGTTCCCCCTCCATCAGTAAAGGCCTTGCAGTGATTCCTCGGCACCACTAATTATTATCAACGATACATTCCAAATTATGCCCGACTAACGGAGCCTCTCACCAAATTGCTAAGGAAAGGAACGCCCTACGAATGGACAGAGAATCAGCAAGCTTCTTTTGATTTATTAAAAACCACATTTACTCAGGCGCCTATATTACAATATCCTGATTTTGAAAAACCTTTTACTGTTGAAACAGATGCCTCCAGCATCACCATCGGAGCAGTACTCCTACAATCTGGAAGTAAAGGGGATCGACTAATGCCTTGTGCCTATTACTCTCATCAGTTGACCAGTGCAGAGAAAAACTACACTATCTTGGACCAAGAGATGTTAGCCATCAAGGCATCCTTTGCCACATGGAGACATTATCTTGAAGAAGCAAAATATCCAGTTACAGTGATTACTGATCATCGGAATCTCACATATCTACAAACTACTCGTATCTCCAACACTAGGCATGGGCATTGGGCCCTGTTTTTTGCTCAATTCAATTTTCACATCTGATACCAACCAGGTCAACAAAATATACTTGCTGATGCACTATCCCAATGTACAGACATAGGAGAACCACCCGATAAGCGAGGAGAACTGCTGTTGGAACAAAAGGCCTTTGCAGTCATGATCCTTTCATCATCTCAACTTATGAAATACTCAAGACAAGATCCTATAACAATACAGAATGCCTGTTATAACTCACAAAATTGTCTCTATTATCATCAAGGGAAGATAATAGTACCAACCAAGGCCTGACAGCGGGTACTTTGGGGTCATCACGATGCCCCCTTGGCAGGACACCCAGGGCGAAAATGAACACTCGATCTCCTTCAGCAGCATTTCTTCTGACCCATCATCATGACAGATGTTAAAAATTACGTTGAAGCATGTACCACTTGCGCCCATACAAAGATACCATGACAAAAACTTCAAGGATTATTACACTTGTCTTCACTCCCACAAGGGCCCTGGTAGAAAATAGGTATGGATTTCATTGTAGATCTACCTGTCTCACATCTATGTAATACTATCCTAGTGATAGTAGACCTTTTTTCTAAAATGGCTCATTTTGTTGCTTGTCAAGGCCTCCCGACAGTTGCACAGACCTCGCAGTTGTTGTTACAAAACGTAATCAAACTGCATGGGGTGCCTTTAGAAATAGTTTCAGACAGAGGCATGCAATTTACGTCTCATCTCTGGAAAGCACTCTTGTCCAGTCTACAAGTCAAGTTATCTTTTGACTATGGCTTACCATCCTCAAGCCAACGGACAAGTCGAAAGGACAACTGGTATGAGTTACTACCCCTTGCGGAATTCGTATATAACAATATGTTAAACGCCTCGATTGATGCATTGCCATTTTTGGTAACCTACGGTTACCACCCCCGTATATGTCTCCCAGACCTAACTCCCCTCACGGTTCCTGCCGCTGGTGCGCTGGTCACACAAATTCATAAAGCACAAGCCCTCGCCAAAACTATGCTTGTCTGGTCCAGGTAGCGCTATAAACGGTATGCAGACCAGCATCAACAACAAGCACCAAACTATCAGTCAGGAGACTGGGTTTGGATTGATCGTCGACATCACCCTTCTGCTCAACTTTCTACGAAGTTAGACTACAGATACATGGGTTCTTTTCCCATTTCCCGGAAAATCAATGATGTAGCATATACTGTCTGATTGCCCCGGCACTATCATATCCACTTGTCCTTCCATGTATCGCTCCTTAAACCTGCACTCCTCCTCCACCAAGGGTACAGTGCCAGACCCTCCCCCTATGCCCTCCGATGCTGAGTATGAAGTGATGGGGATTCTGGACTCCCGCTGCAGGCGGGGGCTCCTTTATTATCTTATCAACTGGGAAGGTTTTGGCCCATCTGAGCACTCCTGGGAGAAGACCTCCAATGTGCATGCTCCCCGCTTGGTCCAGTTTTTCCATGCCTGACACCCCATGAAACCTCAACCCATGACATTCCATTGGCCTTGGAGGGGGGGGTACTGTCAGGCCCTTGCACAAGGGTCATGGGACCTGGGGAAGTAGGAGGGTGCGGGAGGCTCGGCACACCTGGAGGGGTATCCCGGCGGAGGTCCAGACCCCACGGGCGGGGATCGCACTGCCTCTTGCGGTTGTGGCGCTGCCGCGGCCTCTGTCAACACATCATCAGGACGTGGGGGAAAGCGCACTCAGTGACCCGGGACCTCCCCTATGTCAGACCTTAGAGACCGGGGGCATGGCTACGGACAGGTTACCGGCCACGTCCCTGGTCTCACTTTTGCGGAGCTCAGAATGCTTGATTAGCTTGCAAGCCCCAGGGGATAAAAGTGTCTCCCTGCCGTGCTAGTGTTGCTGGTGATCAGTGCCTACAGGCCTGTGAGACTGGCCCCTCGTTGTTTGCTTGATAAACATTATCGTCGTGTGAGAGATACTGCTTGTGGGTGCGTTTGAGAAGCCTGGCTGTGGTGAATGCTTGTGGATTGTTTGTAAGATAAGTGTGGGATTCCTTCTTGTACCTCCCTTGTTTCATTGTTCCTGGACCCTCCCTGCGTGCCTGTCCTGTCCCGCTCCTGAAACCCAGGTATTAGCACCCCTTATCCCATTTACCATATTTCACTCCCCACTCCCTTTCCTTATCCTCGTGTGTGTGTGGGTGCATTGGCAATCAGAAGGCTTGCGCTCATCCCCAATACCCTGTGATGATCCTGGCTGGGGGTTTTTAATCCCAGAAGCCAATTTCTATCCTGAGGGTTTGTTTACAGGTAAGGCCTTATTGTTTAGAGTTGGTGCAAGAGTCTGGAGTAACCCTTTCCTCCCTTCCTTTTCCCTTCCCACCCCAAAACTTCACAGCCTTCCCTTCACAGGCGAGCCCAAGCTCCGTGGACACCTCTTCTACATCCTCCAGGTGGGCCCCAGCTGCCAAAGCTGCCACCCCCGCAGACCCCATACCAAAGGGCATGCCCTGATCCCCATAGGAGATCAGAGCCTTCATCTGTCTATGGGGGACAGAAAGCGTAGCACAAACTTGTGACTTGCTTCTGCAATGAGTTTGTTTATGAGCATATTTCACAAGAGATGCGGTGGCTGGGGTACAATAGGGACATGTCCCAGTGCGGACAGCAGACAAAGGATCTGAGAGCTGGATAAAAAA
The DNA here is from genome assembly GCA_003113815.1 of Sphenodon punctatus. NCBI lineage: Eukaryota > Metazoa > Chordata > Lepidosauria > Sphenodontia > Sphenodontidae > Sphenodon > Sphenodon punctatus. The sequence goes on along the minus strand of QEPC01001665.1, from coordinate 4,778,760 downwards.
AATATCCAGGATCACAGCTCAGAGACCAGCTGTGGCAAACATACATTGCTGTTCTTCCAAGAGCTGAATCGGTTCTTCTGTGTGGATGATGAGATCACAGCCTCCCGCACATATGGGACCATCTTTGCCAGGGGGAGGAAGCGCATGGAGAACACCCCAACACTCCGCATCCCCAACGGGGAAGGGGAGGCTGCTCCCCCTGGTGATGGAGCCCCTGTGATGAGAGGCAAAAATGCCCCCATCCTGCTGGTGGAGGCAGCATTCCTGGACTCAGACAACAACACCATGGCCATCCAAGTGCACTCCAGGCACAGCCCAGCCCAGGAATGGGGGCACATGAGGAGGGGTATGACACCAGGGATGCCCCCCAGGAGGAGGAACCAATGGATCGAGGTAGGACACAGCACCCTGGAAAAGGGCAAAGGGGAAGCACTGGGGGAAGGGGTGGGGAGGAAGTGGCAGGAACAGCCCCCACGGAAGCAAGGCTAATGGAACAAATGAACCCCCAATCCCTGTACACAGCTCAACCTGGCATGGAGGTTGAGGAGGAGGTGGTGGAGAATGAAGAGGTAGAGGCCACCGAGGAGCCCTTTGATCCGGAGGGGGACGGTAGGTGCACATGGGACCAGGACAACAGGCGAGAATTGGTGCAGCAGGACACACACAAGTCATGAGGGGAGGAAACAGGTACATGTTCAGATGGAAGCAAACCATTACCCTGAGACAGGAAAGGTCCCATACAAAGATGTGGCGGGGAGGACAAACAAGACACAGCAAGATGTGTAGCAGCACAGGGCTGGAAGGACAAGGCACACTAGGCAATCTCAAAGGGGGGAGCCGGCCACAGATATCATGGATGGGACACCCATGCAGACATCGCCAAGGATAGCATTTCAAAGGACACCACATGCATGGGCCCTTGAGGGACACAACCATAACATGGAAACAACCACAGTGCAAGGTGGTCTGCTACACCATTCGCATGCCAGTCACAGGAGTTGGATCGGTCACACACACACTCCCACACCACATGCAGAACAGGCGATTTCAAACAATGTCTCCTGTCCTGTTCTGCAGGTGCTGAGAGACAATCCAGGCAGCCAGAACCCCTCTGTGAGCCCATGGGGAGTGCGAGAAGGAACAGGGAGCTACGGGCACAGAACTGGCACAGGAAGGAGGACCTAGGGTGGGAGTTGCTGGAGGGAACCATGCACAAGGCAGATGAGATGAGGGATGAGATCAGGGGGTTACAGAGGGAGATGGCAATGGCCCACAAAGCAGACCTCCAGATGCAACAGGCCATTGCCATCGAGGTGAGAAATGAGCACCTGTGGGAGAGGCGTCACATGACACAACACCGCCATGAGTAGCAACTTTCCAGCGGTGTGATGGAGACTGTGAGTACTTGCATGCTCCAGATGATGGAGCAATCACAGGAGATGGAGCGCTCCTTTCTCCATCACATCATGGCGATAAGCGTCATGGTGGTGGCTTGTGCGGCCCAGACCATTTAGGGCATTAACAGTCAAAACCAGCACTTTGAATTGTGCCCGGAAAGCTATTGGAAGCCAATGCAGACTATGGAGCACTAGTATAATGTGCTCCCGGTGCCTCACCCCCGAAACAAGTTGAGCCGCTGCATTCTACACCAGCTGCAGCTTCCAAACAGTCATCGAGGGCAGCCCCACGTAGAGTGTATTGCAGTAATCTAGTTTCAAGGTGATGAAAGCATGGATGACAGTGGCCAGATCCAATTCGAAAAGAAAAGGCCGCAGCCTCCTCACCAGATGGAGTTGGCAAAAAGAACTGCTGGCCACCACTGTGACCTGACAATTCAGGCACAGCAAGGAGTCCAGAAGCACTTCAAGGCTGCAAACCTGATTGATCAGAGGGGATCGGACCTCATCAATAAGAGGAGTCCCAATCCCCTCCAAGCCACAAAGACGGTCAACCATCATCACCTCAGTCTTGTCTGGATTCAGCTTCAATCGGCTCACCTTCATCCAATTCCCAATAGCAACCAGGCAATGGGTAAACACCGAGACTGCAGGACCTGGGTCGGATGAAAAAGAGAGGTACAGCTGGATCAGCATACTGATAGCACTTCACCCAAACCTCTAAATGACCTTGCCCAGAGGTCTCATAACACATTGAACAAGAGGGGAAACAGAATGGAACCCTGTGGAATCCCACAGGGGAGGTGCCGAGCAGACGACGAGCAATTGCCCATCACCGCTCTCTGGGATCTCTCTAACAGGTAGGCAGTTCTGATTACATACAGTTCTGATTTTAAAAGATGATGACAAGAAAACAATCCAAAAGGATAGGAGAGGAATTTGGAAACAGAAATTGACCCAAATGAATGGATACCTACATGGGAAAGAGGATATGGATCATCAATTAGTGTTGCTCATAAAGAAAATTTTCACAAAATATCATAAAGGTAGTACTTGACCCGGTTTAAATTCATCACACTTAGGTAAGGAGGGAGGCAGTTTGCTGGAAGGGCTATGGTGAAATGGAAACATATCTGCACATATGGTGGTGTATCCAGAAATTAATCAGTTTTTGAATAAAATTATCAAAGACATTCACAGGTTGTCAAATTCCCAGAGATTCCCCAACATATAATGCCCCAATAAGGAACCCCAAATTTAAACAAAATTATAAATTAATTTCCTATTAGCCACACTCTATTACGAATTACTGGGAAAGGACTTATGGTATAACAAAATATGGAATTTTCTAGCCGTGGAGAAACTGTCCAACCAAGAGCACAGCTAGAAGAAGCACCAAAAGGAGAAAACGTATCTAGAAATTTGGAACTCATTTCTATCATATTCAGAGAGGAGAGGTTTTCAAGCCAATATACCAGAATCTCTGGCCAGATTTTTTGAATATTGAAAATGAAAAACAATAATTATTATAATGTGAGTAATATGTTGGTTAATACAAAGAATAAAGGAAAATATGAAACTATGTATTCTAATTAATATGCAGTGTATGCAATGTATATTATCGTTGATGTATTGCTGTTATGAGCCTCAATAAAAAGTTTTTTTTTAAAAACTCACAAAGAATGTAATGAGCACCAGAAGTGAGAATTTTCAGATCAATGGTACAGAAAGCAGGATTCCAAGATGTCAAAGGGCCTTTCTCTGAATTATGCCAACACCAAATCCAAGCCCCCAGGATCAGTGAATGGACCCCTTTCACAAAGACATATTAGGCGGAAAGATCAGCTAAGTAAGCCTTCAGGATTGTGCTCTCCTTTTCCCAGTTTGGACAATATTCCCTACTAACTTGAAAGAATATTTCTCCACTTCTCTCATTTGCTCTTCCACCCCTACTTTCCTCTACACCTTTGGGAAATACTCCCCTGATACGCTCTTCTCTTGACTCCTGTGAACATCTTCATTTCCTTTGCCCTCTCTCATCTTGGGGGAATATCCCCCCTCCCTTTTTTATTCCCATCACACTTTGTAGAGAAAGCAGGGTTTGCCATGCTGGTCCCAAATATAGGCAATAGAGACAAAGTGATATCTTTTATTGGACCAACTACAGTTGGTGGAGGTATGCAAGGTTTCGGACCTCACAGGGTCCTTCAGTCAGTCAGTTCTGGGGTTACAAAATGAAGAAACAAAGCCAAAACAGAGGAGGTATATGTGCATGTGACTATGGAACTGTATTTTGCCTTTTGTATTGCCATCTCCTCCCCAGCTCTCCCTACCCTCTGAGTTAAATGATCACATGCACATATGCCTCTGATTCTTCATTTTGTAACCCAGACCTGCCTGACAAAAGATGCTGTGGGGTTCAAAAGCTTGCATATCTTCACTAACTGTGATTGGTCCAATAAAAGCTATCACTTTACTACTTTGTCTCTATTGCCTTCACACTTGGGGAATATTCTTCTCCTTTCAGCAGCGCTGATGGGAAAGAGTAGGAGACCATCCTTGTAGGTTCAGTAGTGATAGGTGGAGGAAAGGCAACAGAATCATTTCCAAACCATTCTTGAAATGGTTGACGAGACAGTTGTTGAACATGAGAGAGAGGAGGACACGTGGTTTACATGCCTGGGTCAGAAAAGCCCAAGCTCCCTCCTTGCACTGTCCCTGCTCTCTCCCACCCCTTTAGCTGCAGATAGGCAGCCAGACACAAGCAGCCAGGGTCATCTGCTCTCAACAAATGGAACCATAGGTCAGAGAAAAGGTGTATGGGATATACATCTGGCCCATGGGCTGTATGATCATTGATGACACTTCTGACATAGAGCTACCATAGTGCCCTCACTTACCTTTCATGCTGTCAGTGGAGAGGGATAAGCTGAGAAAGAGGGTGTGGAATGCCTTGCTCAAGGGAGGACTGGGCTGAACACATACTACAAGCAGCAGCAGGAAGGAGGAGCCAGGACAGGTTGAGAGGCAGGGCAGAGGACACAAGCAGGCTGCATCAGAAACTGAGATTACTCACCTGTAGCCTTGGTTCTTCGAGATGGGCTTTGTCACTCACACCTATGGGGTTCTGTGCCTCCACAGTCCAGCTCAGGAGCTTCTCCATGCAGTTTGTTCTCTGTGCGCCATGGCCCCTCTCTCATTGGCCCATGGCTTTGGTGGCCTTCTGCCAGTAGTATAGTATTTTGTTTATTTATTTATTTATTTATTTTATTTGACATATTTTTACCCCGCACTCTCCTGCTACTAGCAGCTTGGGGCGGCTAACAATACAAAATAAAATACCATATAAAATAAAATATAAAAATTCAACAATATAAAAACAGTAAAAAACAGTAGTGAAGCTAAGATTCACCCTCCAACCCCCACCCATCACGTGTCTCCCTCACCAAAAGCCTGGAGGAACAACCAGGTCTTACACTGTCATCAGAAAGAGGGAAGGTCTGGGGCCAGGTGGACCTCCATCGGGAGGGAGTTCCACAGCCTAGGTGCAGCCACAGAGAATGCCCTCCCCATAGTAGCCAGTGCCACCCAAGAGACTCAGGGGACCTCAAGAAGGGCACTCTCAGCCAATCACAGGGGCCATTCTAGGGTCCGGGGAGCGAGGTGGTCCTGCAGGTAGGCAGGGCCCAGGCTGTATAGGGCTTTATAGGACAAAAACAACACCATGAATTGGACCCGGAAGACTATAGGCAGTGCAGAGAACGGAGCACTGGTGTAATGTGCTCACAACGACCCATCCCCGTAAGGCGATGGGCCACTGCATTCTGCACCAGCTGCAGTCTCTGAACCATCACCAAGGGTAGCCCCACGTAGAGCTTGTAGCAGCAGTCAATATTAGGAGGAGCAAGGCATGAGTTACCTCTGTTCCTTCCAACCCCCACACCAGAGGAATGTCTTGTTTAAGTAGGCTCTGATGTAGAGGGGAGGGTGGGTGGGTGGTGTGAGTGAAGCCCATCTCAAACAACCAAGGTTACAGGTGAGTAACCTCACTTTCTTTTTCGAGGGGGGCTCTCTCGACTTACACCTATGGGAGAATAAAAACAGTAGTTCCCAAAAGGGAGGAGGCCGGCGCCTACTTAAAGACTGTAAAACTACTCTCCCAAAGCCAGCATCTGCTCAGGCAGATAGATCTAGTACATAATGCTTGGTAAACATGTGTTTAGAGCACCACGTAGCTGCTTTGCAAATTTGGTGCAAGGGGTATTTGCGAGACCATGCTGCAAATGCTGCCATCGTCCTAGTAGAATGGCCCTTGAGACCAGGAGGTGGCTCCTCATCAGAGAGTGTGTAGCAGAGTGAGATGCATTCTACTAGCCAAGAAAATATAGACTGTTTTTACATGATCACAGTTAATCTGAATTACCTTTTAATCTTGATCCATTAATTCAGGGTTATTATTCAGGAGTAACTGTTTACATGATCATTTAAAATCACAAATAAAAATTAATCGTGATTTGCAGCATGAACAGGTTAATCCAGATTAGGAGTCACAAGGAAGACTGCAAAATGCCATGGTGCAGCACAACCAGATTTCAGCATCCTCTTCTGTTCTGATTTCTGGGAGTACAGTGACAGCAACAGATACAGCAGTCACCTTGCAAAATGGTGGGAGAGACTTCATCTTGGCACGGTGGATAGTAAATTCAGCATGCCAAGAAGAGACTGCTGGAAAAACTGTTGGATTTCAGCGTCCTCTTCTGTTCTGATTTCTGGGAGTACAGTGACAGCAACAGATACAGCAGTCACCTTGCAAAATGGTGGGAGAGACTTCATCTTGGCATGGTGGATTTTAAATTCAGCATGCCAAGAAGAGACTGCTGGAAAAACTGTGGGATACCACAGAGATACGGATGGCTAGAGGGGAGACATGTCTATTTGCAGCACTCGATAACGCCTGGGACGTGCAGATTAACTGTTCATGCGATCACTAATTTGGACTGAACTTAATCGATATTAAAATAAATCCTCAAAAATTAGGTTTCCAGAACCCAGTTTAAATTTTGAATCTGGGGTAATTAATTACTTTAGACTGCCTGGAGCAGGGCCTCCAGAGCTGATGAAAAGTGCTGTTGACATTTGAAAGGGTTTTGTCCTCTGAAGGTAGAAAGAAAGTGCCTGTTTAACATCCAGGATAAACAGGGCCGATTCTCCCTTGTTGTTGTGTGGTTTAGGGCAAAATATCAGTAATGTCCTGGGACATATGAAACAGAGATGACTTTTGGCTTGAAAGAAGAGGGCAGCTGTAAAGCAACCTTGTCATTATGGAAGTTGAGAAAAAAGGGTAGCATGGATAAGGCTGCAAGTTCTTCTAGCCTCTGGGCTGATGTTAATGCTACCAGCACGGATACTTTAAGCATAAGCAGATGCAACAAAAAGGCAGCCAACAGATCGAATGGAGGTAGGATGAGTCTACCAGGCTCAAGTGCTAGGAAGGGCATGGATCTCTAAGGATAGGACAGTAGGTAAATATGTCTTTTAGAAATCTTTTTAGGATAACGTGGGTGAACACTGGACTTCCATCCATGGGAAGATGATGGGCAGAAATTGAGGCAAGGTGTACTTTCAATGAGGATGCTCTAATACCTTGGGATTTGAGGTGAACGAGGTAAGTAAGCAGGTGTTTTATTGTTGTTGTTTGTGGGTTAAGTCTCTGTGTAGAAGCCCAGACCATAAACCTTTTTCATTTCGCATCTTAGGTCTTGTTAGTGGAGGCCTTTTGAGCGCTCTTGAGAATGTGAACTTCTTTGTCAGATAAGTCTTCTAGATCTTAGAATGTCAAGGCAAGATCAGCCAGGCTGTTAGGTGCAACAACAGCAGGTTCGGGTGGAATATTTTGCCGTTGTGTTGGTAGAGGAGGTCTGGGATCTGCGGAAGATGTAGGCGTTTCACAGACATGGACACCAGTTGTGTATACCACAGCTGACTTGGCCAGTAGGACGCTACAAGAATGAATGTGGCTCTGTCTTGAGTGAGTTTGGAGAGGACTCAATATATCAATGGAATGAAGGGGGAGGTGTACAACAGAGACTTACTTTTACTAATGGATTAGGAAGGCATTGTTTAAGAAACCCTCCCTTATTCCTGCCCCGCTGAAAAACTGAGGGCACCGCACATTCTGCGGTGTCACAAAAAGATCTATGAGAGGGTGACCCCATGCGCCAAATAAGTTTTGGGTAATTAGGAGTGTTGAGTACCAATTTGTGCTGCAGAAAGAGTGTTCTGCTGAGGTTCTGCTGAGGTTGTCCACCACTGGCCTGCTAAGTGAGTTGCTATGGGATAAATGTTGTGAAGTATAGACCACTTTCAAAACTTTATAACTTCTTTGCAGAGGCAGGAGACGCATGTGTCGCCTTGCTTGTTTATATACCACATGGCTGCAGTGGTATCTGTAGTTATTTGTAGTGGGTTTTTTGGCGGAAATGTGGTAGAAAAGCTTTCATTGTAAGCCAGACTGCCCTCACGGATGTGAAGAGAGTGTTCCCATACATTCCAGGTCCCACTTATTTGCATACCATTGCAACAGGTCTCCTGGCCCAATATGGAGGCATCTGTAGTGTCTAAACCTTCTGGAACAGGATGAGCAAAGGGTATGCCTTGTAACAGATGGTTCTCGGTTGTCCACCAAAGGAAAGTATGGAGGATAGAGGGGGGTATAGTGAGGCACTTGGCAAGGTCATTGGAAGACAGAGTGTATTTCCAAGCTAGCCAGTGCTGGAGGGTTCTCATTCATAGTCTAACGTGGTGGACTATTTTGGCAGTGGAAGCCATATGGCCAGGAGATGGGCTGAAACGAGAATGAAATTAATTCTTGCAAAAAACGTGAGACTCTCAAAAATGTCCCCAAAATGATATATGCATGCGCAAAATGGCCACACATGCGCAAAATAGACACGCATGCGCAGAACAGTCATGGTGGCCATTTTTGTGTATGCACAGACCTTTTTTGTTGTGCTATTTTAAGGTTCGTGAGACTCTCGCAAGAATCTTGAGTTTCTCATGTGAATCTCGAGTTTCTCACAAAACTTGCAAAGAATCTCAAGACAAGAAAATCTTGTCAAAAAGCCTATTCTCGATTAAATTTTCGAGAACGGCGAAATTTCATTTCAGCTCTACTCAGGAGCTGGAGGAAGAAGCATACAGTTTGTGTAGGTTGACTTTCAGGTGTAGAGATTAGGGTTTGGAGGGTGAATGAATAGTCCTTCAAGTGGAAGGAACACTCATTGTTGACTCGAGGTTTGCACCTCGATAAAAACAAATATTTGGGGTAAGAGTTAGAATAGATTTTGAAAATTTATCATAAGCCCGAATTACAGAAGGAGAGCAATAGTAAACGGTATGTCTTTCTGGAGCTGACAATTTCAGTGGGAGATACGCAGCCAATCATAGAGGTAGGGAAAGACAGATACCCCTCTGTAACAGGGTACGGTGTCATAGGGTGAGTCCCTGCAGGATCAGACCCGAGTTCCTCTCAGTAGGGATGTGGGGTTCCCAAATCACTCAGTCTTCACTCAGTCTCTTATGGGAATTAGCTTTATCACAGTTTAGTCACAATACATTACAGTCTTCAGTCTGTAACAGTGTCTTTACCTATATATCAGCCTTACTAATGCCAGGAATTCAACCACTCTGGCATCCCAAGCCCTAACTGTAACCCCAGCCTAGCCAGGGATCTGTCCACTGGCTGGCTCACTCACAGTTCCAGGCTTGGCTCCTTTCAGCAGTCTGGCCAGCAGCAAAGTCCAAGCAGCCTTCTCCACTCTAGCAGGGTTTCAGCACCATGGACAGCTGTCCTGCTAGAGAAGCCCAGATGATGTACTCAGGTCCAGACTGAGCTGCTTCTGAGTTTAGTCTTCCTTTATGTAGCAGGAGTGGGTGTGGTCAGCTCTCCAGGCTGTCTGTCCTTAAAGGGCCAGTGTCCTGCCCCACTCACTTATACTGCTCAGTTTCTCTCTCAGGTTATCTTTCTCTAACAGGGCTGGCATCGCCAAACCCCATGCCTGCATTACCCGCCTGCCACCATGCTCTTAAAGGGGCAGCAGCCCCACAAGGCTGTGCCCTGCTACACCCTAATTTCCTCAAGTAAGCCTTCACTGGTGCAAGGCACTTGGAGAGTACCCTTGGTTGGAGCGGTGAATAATCTTGAGGGTAAAACTTTATACTGATGATGTTTTCCATCAAATGTGAACCTAAGGTATTTTGTGTGAGCAGGGTGTATGGGAATATGGAAATATGCATCCTGCAAGTCCAAAGCAAACAACCATGTCCTCTTAGGGTATTTTCAGACATGACGGGGCGACATTCGCCCCGTCACGGAATCACCCAAGAGATTCCCTGCCAGAATCCCGCCATCACAGCCAGCAGACGTGCTGACTGATTCTGGCAGGGAATCGGGGGGGGGGGCAGGGCTGCGTGGTGCAATGTGTGGCTGCACAGCCCCTCCCCCATGCTCCCCCGGCCGCCCGCCCTCCGGGAGATGGGCGGGTGCTGTGGCCAATGCGGCTGCAGCACCCACCCGCCCCCCGGGGCATTGATCACAGCCCAGAATCAGTGGCGCTGATTCCAGGCCGTGGTCAGAGGACAGACGTGACACCCCTGCTGATCACAGCCGGGAATCGCTTTGACCACGCAAACGGCACTGGGCCGGGCAGGAGGGCCGTTTGTGTGGTCAAAGTGATTCCCGGCCATGATTCATGGGGGTGAACATCTTTTGGGAATCACGGTTGGCCCCAACAGATGTTACGAGCTCATGGTCACCATATGGGAATTGACCGTGGTTCACCGTGATCTCGTAATGTCTGAAAATACCCTTAGAGAGCAAGGGGAGAATCTTGATCAATGTTGCCATCCTGAATTTGAAAGACTTGATAAACCTGATGAGTACTCTCAAGTCTAGGATGGACTGAAGATCACCATCCTTTTTGGGAACTACAAAATATCTGGAGTAGAAACCCCTCCCTTTGAATTCCGAAGGGACGTCCTCAGTGGCTCTTTTATCAAGGAAAGTAGGCTCTCCTGTTATAGTATAGAAGGGATGTGGGTGGGTGAGAGTTGGGGTGATAGAGAACTGGATGGTATAACCTTTCCTTATGGTGTTGGCAGTTGTTAATTATTAATTATTAATTATTTTATTTATTTATATTAACATTTATATGCTGCCCCCTCCTGCCTCAGACATCTCGTGGTGGCTTACAACATCTTTAAAACATTTTAAAACATTAAAATAAACAATAACGATTACAATTAAAAACTGTATAAAACCCTATCCCCCCTACCCTAACCCAACCCACCCATCCCATCTCCCTCAGGAAAAGCCTGGCAGAACAGCCAGGTCTTACATTGTCTGCAGAAAGAGGGGAGGCCGGTAGGCAAGTGGATCTCTGATGGGAGGGAGTTCCACGGACCCACAGAGAATGCCCTTCTCATAGTAGACAGCCAGGAACCCCAGGAAACTCCAAGGAGGATGCCCCCAGCTGATCGCAGGGGTTGCTCCAGGACCTGGAGGGTGAGGCAGTCCTGCAGATAAGTGGGGCCCAAGCCATTTAGGGCTTTAAAGGTCAACACCAACACCTTGAATTGTGCCCGGAAACCTACTGGCAGTCAGTGCAGAGAGTGAAGCCTATAAAGCTCTTCACAACCTTGCTCCCCCCTACCTCTCTGCACTAATTATTAGCAAGCATTTATATACCACCAGCAATGTACCAGGCGCTTCACAAAGTAATAGAATAGACATGGTTCCTGCCCTAGGGCTTACAATCAGAGAGATGGGGGGGG
>QEPC01001665.1:4734785-4766950 GCA_003113815.1 Sphenodon punctatus | reverse complement strand
TTTTGGCAAAGGAGACAGATAGAAAAGGGCGAATCTTAGCAATGTTATGGCGGGAGAAGCAACAGGATTTGGCAACATAGTCGATGTAGGGTTTAAAAGAAAGGGGTGAGTCAAAGATGAAGCCTAAGCTATGGGTTTGGAGGATAGGAAGGATGGTGACCCCGTCGATAAGGATCGACAGGGAAGAGGGAGAGGAAGGATGAGGAGGGGAAAGATGAATTCAGTTTTAGCCATGTTGAGTTTGAGTTGATGTTGAGACTTCCAGGTAGAGATATCAGAGAGACAGCTGGTGAGGCGAGCTTGAATAGATGCAGAGAGAGAGGGAGTAGAGAGATAGAGTTGAGTGTCATCAGTGTAGAGGTGATATTGGAAGCCATGGGAGGCAATGAGTTTGCCTAGGGACAAAGTGTAGATAGAGGAGAGGGCCAAGGACAGAGCCTTGGGGAACAACAACCGAGAGGGGAAGGGAGGAGGAGGTGGAGTTGACAAGAGACACATTGAAGGAGTGGTCAGAGAGGTAGGAGGAGAACCAGTGGAGGACATAGCCACGGAAGCCAAGGGAGTGAAGTGAGTCCAGCAAGAGTGAGTGGTCAACAGTGGGTGAAAACAGACATGACGCTAACCACCCTTTAACCACCTTTGGTGGTTATTTAATATTTATGCATATTGCAGGGCTGTATTGGTGCCCTATGCAGCCCTGAAACATGCATAAATGACCACCAAGGGTGGTTAAAGGATGGTCAGCGTCATGTCTGTTTTCACCCAGTATCGAAGGCAGCAGAGAGGTCAAGGAGGACAAGAATGGAGTAGAGGCAATTAAATTTAGTCACAAGAAATTCGTTGGTGATCTTAGCGAGAGCAGTTTCAGTAGAGTGAAGGGGGCGGAAGCCAGATTGGAGGGGATCAAGAGAGAAGTTGGTGGAGAGGAAGTCGAGGCAGCAGGAGTAGACAACACGCTCAAGAAGGTTGGAAGCAAAAGGAAGGAGTGAGACAGGACGGTAGCTAGAAGGGTCAGAGGGGTCGACAGTGGACTTTTTGAAGATAGGAGAAACAGTGGTGTGCTTGAAGGTGGAGGGGAAGGAGCCAGTAGAGTGGGAGAGGTTGATGATGTGCAGGAGGGAAGGGACGACAGTGGAAGCAATGGAGGTCCAGAGGTGGGAGGGGATGAGGTCAAGGGGGCAAGTGAAAAGGTTGGAGGAGGAGAGCAGGGCGATTTCCTCAAGGGACGTGGGAGGGAAGGAGGACAGGAGAGAAGGAGGAGGAGGAGGGAGAGGGGAGGGAGGGAGGAGGGAGAGGGGAGGGAGTAGGAAGCGATGTCAAGGCAGATCTTGTCTATCTTGGAGGTGAAGAAGGAAGCAAGATCCTGAACAGAAAGGGAAGAGGGAGGAGGAGGACAGGGGGACTTGAAGGGGGAGTCAAAGGTGGAGAACAGGTGGCGAGGGTCCCAAGAACAGGACCCGAGAACAGTTATAAGAGAACAGGGTCCCGAGAACAGTTATAAGATACCCTATATTGGAAAGTAGAGAGAGTCTAGATGACAAAGGTGAGGTGTCAGAATATGGTTCTAGGCTCTGGACACTACAGTTTAAAACATGATCACTGTTTTGAGGTGGTGTTAATGGAGTTTGGAGCTTGTCATGGACGCTGTTTGGGTCTGTACTGGCGTTTGACTTGGAACTGTGGTACTGAGGTGGCAGGGCTTGGCTGGGAGATCCTGTGTTGCTGCAGAGGGGCTGCCTGGACCTTTCAGTGACAGCCCTGTGTTTGTGTCTCCCCTCCCCCCTCCAGGTAATCACTATTAGAAGGAGGTGCTGCCCAGCAGGCGCCGTCAAAGGGCATAGAGCCGTTGGTGAGCTGTTGGTGGGTGGATGTGGTGGTGGCAACCCGTGAAAATTTCTTCTTGAACCTACTGCTTTTGGAACTCCCTTACTTGGTCTGAGGTTTTCTGCATTTCTGGGACCACTTTGAAGTGAACACCAGGAGGGAGCTGAGAGCTTCCAGCCTGAGGACTTTTGTTTAAGCCAGCAGCCTGCTTTACTGGGGGCATAGTGACTGTGAGACATAAGGGTGCACCGTAGATTACACGACTGGGAGTTACGTGTACATGAGCACCGGTTTTGAGTGTGACTTTAAGTTGGAACTGGGCTAGAAGAGTCCATTTATTGCTGGGTTTAGAGAATTGATCAGTATGGAGTTGCATTCTCGAACTATCTCCAATTTGCCAGATCCCTTTTTAGATAAGAAAATAAATGAGGCACTGACTTCTACAGTCAATAACAGTTCCAGCCTGACTCAATTGAAGATCACGCATTTTTACTTTCCTACTGTGGATACTTTAAACACCTTGGAAGTTGGCTCTGTGGCACAAGTGGAAAGACCTTTTATGCATCCACCCTTGGATTCTTCCAAGGGTGAAAGCACCTTATCCAATGGGTATACCCAATTGTATTTTGAAAGAGTAGTTGGAAAGTTGGTCAAAGAGTTTGGTGAATATAAAGAATGGTGTGAAAATGCTTATACTATGGGATTTAGAAGTTTAGAAACTAAGATGGAGTGAATAGCTCATCTTACGTTCCAGTAAAAAATATTAGTGGGGGGATTGTGGCTCAAGTTCTCTAAGGCAGTTGGAGAGGAAGTAAAACCAGAAACTGATAAGAACAACTGTGTTAATACTGCTACACAGACTTCTGGTCTGATGAGGACAATTGCACCCAGATGGATTCAGATCTGTGACAGTGTTTAAAGGAATAGTATTTCTGTCCCAATGATAGGCCTGTGAAGCGTAGAGCCATCGTACATCTGAAAGTGAGTCCCTTGCCCCTCCCATAAGGGGATGAAGGTATAATTGTGAATTTTCTCACAAACAACCTGATACAAATAATGATGATAGGGGAGGAGAAGGGATATTGAGACCTGCAAAACAAGACTTAAATTTTAGAGTCTGGTCACAGGAAACAAAGATGAAGCGGGCCCCAGCCTTAATATTAAATTGTAGAAGAAAACAAAAGCATTTATACCAGATAAGAAACTTTTCATGTAAAATTACCCATCTCTGTGAGCTAGTGGGATAGTATATGAATATGGACTTGGATCCAGAGTTGATTGTGAATGTGAGGCCTTTACAGGATGAGTAATTCTTTCTGAGGTAGGAGGTTTACTTTTGCCAACTGGAAGGTGGTAGCTGCTACTATCTGGAGAGCTAGGAGGGCACGGAAAATTTCAGGGTTTTTTCTACAGCGAGTAGAGAACTCTCTGGCTAGGGCAATTTTGCAGTCCTTAGAAGAACATATACCCACTCTTCCACCTATAAATAAGTCCCTACTCATGAGCCCCAGGGCAAGTGGTACAGATGCTGAGGAGATACAGACAATGTTTATGCATCAGTCTTCTCATTCAATTAGTCATTCTAGCATATTATCCTCTAGGACTCCAGAAGTGAACAGTGCAGATAGTGAGAGGATACAAATGGAGGCTGAGCAACAGCCACCTCTTTTGTGGGAATATTCGATTACTTTGTCCTCCAGATTAACAACAGTAAGCAACTGGTGGACTTATGATGAGGTAGGCTCACCGGATACGGGTTTTTCCCCTGGCCCTCCGAAGAGCCAGTGGAAGTTGTACAGGAGATGCCATCTAAGTCTAGTAGGACGGACAAGCCCTTTATTAGCAACATTAGAGGGGAGGGGGAGGTTTAGTTGTGTACTCTCAGATAGAGAAGTGGTTGAGTTGGACGGATTAGAAAATTCATGACAAATAAAGAAGGAGTCGCTTACAATATCCCTTCTTTTGTGGAATATAGAGGGATTTAAAAATAAAATGGGTGATAAAGATTGGATGACTTTCCTAAATGGGTATGATATTTTGTGCTTCCAGGAGACGTGGTTACTAGATGATGAGCTGAAGTTGTTGGAGGCAGTTGGTTATCAGGTTTCTATTTTGGGAGGGTCAAAGAATAAACACAAAAGGCATCCTGAAGGTGGTTTGGCAGGAAGTCTGCAAATTAATGCCACTGAATTCGAGAAATTTGATACTGGTTGAATGGACCTGCTCACAACTCTCCCAGTTTTTTTTTATTAATGTGTATATTCCACCAGAGTCCTCTCCCTATTATACCGAGGATGTCTGACTGCAGCTGGACTCTATGCTGGGTTCATTAGAGTAGCTGTCTGTTAAGACAATATATATTTTGCTAGGCGACTTCAATGCCAGGATAGGTATGATGTCAGTAGAAGAACAAGAGGTAAGTCTGTTGACTTCAGTAGGAATTCCAATGAGGGTCTCCAAAGACTTAGTAGAAAATAAAGCAGGTAGCTGCCTGTTGGAGATCCTTGATAAGTATAATCTGATTATTGGTAATGGTAGAATGGAAGCTGGTACATTTGGAGAATATACATTTAATACTCTGGCAGGAGCCAGTGTAATAGATTATTTCATTACATCAGTCTTCCATTATAATAATTTTATTAATCTTAAAGTCGAAGTTAGGCCAGAAAGTAGCCACTACCCCTTCATATTGAATATGAAGAATATGATGGTGTACACTTTAAATAAATTGGTAATGCCCTTTAGAGGTAAGCAATGGAGAAATGTGTATGTCAGGTGGTCTACGGAATCCTTTGTTAAGACAATGGACTTTATATGAAATCCTATTATTATTCAGGTTAAGGAGGCAACTATGCAGGCATCATCGTTTCTGGTAGCTGAAGAAGCATATTTGAGGCCCATGGACCTGACAGAAGGTATTTTCACCAAAATAATTTGATTTTATCAAGAATGCAGACATACTAAATTGGAGCTTATATATCTTAGAAGGAATTGGAGTAATTTGAGACTGCCAACAGCTTGGAATACCTTTGTTCAGGCTAGAAGAATGTATAAGAAAATGCTAAAACAGAAGAAGAGTACCAAAGCAATCGGGCATGGGAAGAGTTGAAAGTGGCAGCATCTTTTAAGGATTCAGGCCAATTTTGGCAGATAACAGCAGCAGAGATTAATTTAAAGGGGTATAATCAGCCAGCACAAACCAAGGAACAAGATTGGTTTAATTTTATACAGAGGTTTTTAAGGCATCAATGATGTTGCTCAAACAGTCTTAATGCTCCCTGATTTTCATTATCAGGAGGTAGATGATACCTTCTCGCCAGAGTCTTGCTGTATATAGCTTTGCAAAAATTAAACAAGGCTCCAGAGAATGATTTCATGCCAGCTGAAGTTTTTCTGAGCTGTGCCAGGTGGTGGGTGCCTTTATTAGTTATTTTTTTTACGCTGATAAATCTCT
Organism: Sphenodon punctatus; assembly: GCA_003113815.1. Lineage (NCBI taxonomy): Eukaryota > Metazoa > Chordata > Lepidosauria > Sphenodontia > Sphenodontidae > Sphenodon > Sphenodon punctatus. The sequence continues at coordinate 4,761,672 of QEPC01001665.1, read as the reverse complement.
CGAAGCATGTTCCCATTAGTTGGTGTACCTCTGCTATTGTTCCAATATTTTTAAAAGGTAATAGGAGTGATCCAGGCTGTTATAGACTCATAAACCTGCTCCCAATAGTAGGAAAGATATATTATAGGTTTTTATTGGAAGAATTAGAAGCTTGGGTACTAAGTAAAAAACTGTTAGCGAAGAACAGGCTGTCAACATGGCAGATCAGTTATCGATAATTGCTCTGTACTTATGCATCTCATTGACAAATATGTTTCAATTAAACGTGGCAATTTGTTAGTCGCATTTATTGATTTCTCAAGAGCTTTTGATAGTGTCAATAGAGAAAAGCTATGGCTCAAATTGACGAGTCTTGGTATCAACCGGCACCTTACAGAACTTATAATTAGATTGCACCAGAATTCTAGTGCTGCAGTGAGAATAAGTAATTCAAGGAGTTATACGAAGTCTTTTCCTATCTCCTCGGGGGTGAGACAAGGATGTGTTCTTGCCCCACTGTGCTTCAATTTATTCATTAATGATCTCATACTGGCCATGAACAACACAAATTTCACTCCCCCTAAGATTCTGGAGAGGTTTGTCTCAATACTTTTATATGTGGATGATGTGCTGTTGATATTGCAAACAAAGCGAGGGCTGCAAAATTGCCTTGATCAGCTGAAACAGTATTGTAATGATAACCAGATGACATTGAGCCATAAAAAATCCCCAATTATTAGTTTTGGGTGAAATTCACACAATCATAAATGGTTCCTAGATGGACAGATTTTGCCACAAGTAAAACATTATGTATAACTGGGAATTAATTTTACTGCTACAAGATCATGGTCTCTACATTAAAAAGTATGCGTGCAAAGGCCAGAAGTTCGGCCGCAGGTTTATTAAGATTCTATAGCACCTCTAAGAGCCCAAGTGTCATTTTTGCAATAGATGTTTTTAAGGCTAAATCCTTGGCACACCTTTTCTACGGTTCAGAGCTCTGCTTTCACATTTATGATGCAGAGATAGAAGTCATACAAAACAATTTTCTGAGAGGAATTCTGGAGGTGTCTAAAGCCATGCCAGTTTCTATGCTTCGCTCAGAAATAGGGTTAGTTTCTATAGCAAATCAAGCAAAATTAAGAGCTCTTTTATACTGGACTAAGATCCAACAATTAGAGGGCTCAAGATTTCCATATATGTGCAGGAAAGAACAATGCCAACAGGAGAATGGAAAGCAATACTCATGGTGGAAGCCAGTTGCATCCCAATGATTGAAAACTGGCTTGTTCCCCTCTTTCTAGTCATATTTAAATATTCTGCAAATTAGTAGTATTCTGAAGCAGAAAACAAAGGATATAACAACACAGGAAGAACTCGCAAAAAAATCGGTATTGCGAGTGACTCCATGGTACCCTGTGATCAAAGAGGATTTTGTCTTGAAATTCTATCTTACACAAATTCAAGATTTTCAATTGTGAAGAACGCTGACTACGGTCTGCTTTCAGTCCTTTGAATCAGCAGTAACCTTGGGTAGAATCTCCAGAATAGAGTATGCTGAAACAGTATGCCCTTGTTTCCTTGAGGAGGTAGAGGATTTGGAACATGTGCTATTTATTTTCCCACTGTATAATGATCTTAGAGAAGTCTGGAGAGAGCCATTCATTAAAGAGAAAATTTATCTCACAACAGTACAAAAGTTACTATTTTTGTTGAAATCTAAAGATCTTTTGGTGCTGAAAGGGGTAGCTCTATTTTTCCAGCTAGCTCAGTGTAAGAAAAGGGTACCTTGATATTTACTGTATGATTATTAATTTTTATCTTATTTGTTATATCTTTTGTATATTTTTAATTGTGAATTTTATTTCCTTTTTTTTTGTATTGACTGAAAATTGGCAAATAGCTAAATAAACGTTTGATTTATTGATTGATAGATAGATGTGAGGCAGGGAAATATTTTTGAGACTGCTGAATGTATCCCAGGACGTACCTTGCTGACTTCAAAGAAGGTGCTGATGCATAGCCTTTCTTTATTTTGTATGTCACCCCCAGGGCACAGGCTGTTCTCTTCATGTCTTTCAACTTGGCTAGGACATCATCTGTGTTAGCTGTGAACAACCCAATTTCATCAAAAAGTAAACTTTCTATTTTCACGTTCTAGTAAGGCAGAGTGTTGGAACAAAGCCAGCCATGCCAGGACTGCATGGTAACTTGCCTGCCTGGTGCGAGGGTAGCAGACCTCACACGTCGCCTACACAGAATTCTAGAGAGTGCTTGGGAGGAGCTGGTTGTCGTGGTACATGTGGGTACCAACGACATAGGAAAAAGTAGCAGGGAGGTTCTGGAGGCTAAATTTAGGCTTCTAGGTAGGAGATTGAAGTCCAGAACCTCCAGGGTAGCATTCTCAGAAATGCTCCCAGTTCCACATGCAGGACCCCAGAGGCAGGCTAAGCTCTGTAGTCTCAATGCGTGGATGAGACGATGGTGCAGGGAAGAGGGCTTTAGATTAATTAAGAACTGGGGAACTTTTGGGGGAAGGGAGAGCCTATACCAATGAGATGAGCTCCACCTTAACCAAAGGGGATCCCGGCTGCTGGCACTAAACATTTAAAAAGGAGATAGAGCAGTCTTTAAACTAAAAACTGGGGGAAAGCCGGCAGGTGCTGAGCAGCATGTGGGTTGGGCTGAGGCAGCTGCAAAAGATGCCGTTATTTCAGGGGAATTAGAATATCCTAATATAGAAGATAGGAAAAATCCCTAGCGAGCTCAGGTGGAAATCACTTTGCAACAGTCAAACTCTATTGATCCCCAAATAAGTAAAACGGTTACTTACAATAAACAGATTAAAAATAAAAAGGATACATTTAAATGTCTATACACAAATGCTAGAAGTCTAAAAAGTAAGATGGGAGAATTAGAGTGTATTGCGTTAAATGAGGATATAGACATCATGGGAATCTCAGAGACCTGGTGGAATGAGGACAACCAATGGGACACGGTATTACCAGGATACAAAATATATCCAAATGACAGAGTAGATCGAGCTGGTGGTGGGGTGGTGCTATATGTAAGAGATAACATTGAGTCAAGCAGGATTAATATTGTAAAGGTAGCAAATGGTACTCTAGAATTTCTGGATAGAAATTCCATGTATAACGGGGAAGTGTATAGCAGCCGGCCTATACTATCGTCCTCCTGACCAGGACAGTGAGACTGACTGTGAAATGCTAAGGGAGATTAGACAGGCTACTAAAGTCGGAAACGCAGTAAGAATGGGCAATTTCAATTACCCTCATATTGACTGGGTGAATGTCTCCTTGGGGCAGGATGCAGAGATAAAATTTCTGGATGTCATAAATGACTACTTCCTGGAGCAGCTCATCCTGAAACCAACAAGAGAAGGAGCCACTCTGGATCTAGTCCTAAGTGGAGTGTAGGATTTAGTGCGAGGGATAACAGTGTTGGAGCCGCTGGGCAATAGTGATCATAATCAAATTTGATAGAATCAAATTCGACATACTCACAGGAGGGAAAATGCCAAATAAAACCACTGTGGTAACATATAACTTTAGAAAGAAGAACTATGTAAAAATGAGGAAACTAGTTAGAGGGAAACTTAAAGGAGCAGTTGTAAGAATTAAATGTCTACAGGCAGCGTGGAGAGTGGAGACTATTTAAAAACACCCTCTTGAAAGCTCAGATTAAATGTATTCCACAAATTAAGAAAGGTAGGAAGAGGACCAAACATCTGCCTGTGTGACTGAGGTGAAGGAGGCTATTGGAGCCAAAAGGGCATCCTTTAAAAAATGGAAAGAGAGTCCCAATAAGGTAAATAAGGAAGAGCATAAGCATTGCCAAAATAGATGTAAAAAGTTAATAAGGCATGCCAAAAAGGAATTTGAGGAGCAACTTGCTAAAGATGCTAAAACTAATAATGAAACCTTTTCCAAGTACCTCAGAAGCAGGAAGACTGCTAGAGTGTCAGTTGAGCCGTTAGATGGCATGGGGCTGAAAGGGGTGCTTAGGGAGGAAAAGGACATTGCAGAGAGACTGAATGAGTTCTTTGCTTCGGTTTTCACTGCAGAGGATGTTGGGGAGATACCCATGCCTGAACCTTACTTTGTAAGTGATGAATTGGAAGAGCTGTCACAAATCAACATGACTCTGGAGGAGATCCTAGAGCAAATTGACAAACTAAATACTAACAAATCACAGGACCAGATGGTATTCACCCCAGAGTTCTGAAGGAACTCAAATATGAAATTTCAGACCTACTGTTAGTAATTTGTAACCTATCGCTAAAATCTGCCACTGTACCGGAGAACTGGAGGGTGGCAAATGTAACCCCGATATTTAAGAAGGGATCCAGAGGTGATCCTGGAAACTACAGACCAGTAAGCTTGATGTCTGTATGGGGCAAAATGGTGGAAACCATCATTAAGAACAGAATCGCTGGGCACATTGATAAACATGGCTTAATGGGGAAGAGTCAACATGGATTTAGCAAAGGTAAGTCATGCCTCACTAACCTGTTGGAATTCTTTGAGGGTGTAAATAAGCATGTGGACAAGGAAGACCTGGTAGATATAGTGTACCTGGATTTCCAGAAAACATTTGATAAGGTCCCACATAAATGATTCTTGAGAAAATTAAAGTAATGGAATAGGAACTAGTGTCTTACTATGGATCGGTAACTGGTTAAAGGATAAGAAGCAAAGAATAGGACTGAATGGTCAGTTTTCACAATGGAAAGATTTTCATTTTCATTTTATTTCAGCATTAGGTTTATTGTCTTTTGCTTTTTAAACAACTCCAAAACCAATCCTAAGGCAGTATGCCACTCTAACTTTTTAATTGTTCCCAGGTATTTGGAAATTTCTTACCTAGAAACTGTTACTATTTCCTCAGGTTCATGCTATGCACTCTAGCCTAACATGTCTTTGTGTGTACTTTTTATACAGTTTTTTTGTATTTTGTTATGCCCTAACGATCAAGACAATAAACTATTTTACTTTTTTACAATGGAAAGATGTAAAAAGTGGTGTGCCCCAGGGATCTGTATTGGGACCGGTGCTGTTTGTTTAATGTATTCATTCATGATCTGGAAAAGGGCATTAAGAGTGAGGTGATCAAATCTGCAGATGACACCAAGGGTAATTTCAGACGTTACGTGCTCCCAGGTCACCAGAGTGGATTCCCAATGGTGGTGAGCCAGCTAACACACACATACACACCCTGTGGTCCAGGACAGCCCCGGACAGATGTGATGGGAGCAGGACCACGGCAGGGAAACAGATGGCCAGACCACGGCCCGGGACAGCGCAACAGGCGTTATGCTGATTCCGGGCCGTGGTCAGAACACCCAGAAGACACCGGGGAGGGTGGGAGGCAGACATGGCCAACAGAGGGCAAAGGAAGCCAAAAGCACCTAAAGGGAATGCCCACACAAGGAAAATGGGAAGGGAGGGGGAGGAGGGAGAAGAGCGACAGAGGCAGCGCACAGAAAAGGCACAGGGAAACCGAGGACACAGCAGAACACAAAACACAAGCACACGCCGGGGCGCAAACACACCCGAACGGGAAAGGAAGGAAGGAAGGGGAGGAGCACACCGGGACGGCCAACACACACAGCACAATGGACAAAGGGGGTGGGGGAGCCCCAGGCCATGGAAGCAGAGGGGACCAGCCCGGGGACAGAGCGGAACATGGGGAACGGCAACAAGAACCCAACCAACAGCATGGTCAGCAAGGGCCACCCAACAGCAACACAGGCAGCCCAAGGCACGGGGGTCCCCACAGGGACAGAGCAATGTCACAGGGGGAGGGCAAACATGTAGGGAATGGCACCGGAGCAGTCTGAGGCAGGTCCAGGAGGCAGGCAGGGATCCCATGCACCGGTGAAAAGGCACAGATGGGCATGGAGGTGAGCCGGAACAGACACGCTAAACAAGCGACCCCCCCCCACCGGAGGTCACTGGGAGGTGCAGTCCATGGGGGGGGGGCAGACCCGCACAGTCATAGAGGCATCGGGGGGGGGTCCGGGTCATGGGCACAGGGGAGCGGGCGGCCAGACAAGGGACAACAACACCACCCAGAGAGCCGGTAGCTGGCTCGGAGAGCAGGACACAGCTACAAGAGGGGCCGGCCACAAAGGGTAACACCACAGGCAGCGAGGGCCAGGGGGTGCCCAAGGAAGGGGCCCAGAGACACGGGCAAGGGCCACAGAACCCATGGAACCAGCCGGAACAGCAGCGAGTACGGTACAACATGGAGCAAGCAGAAAGCGACCCAAGGCAGCATGGAGGGGGCAGGAGCACATGACGTGGCCAGCACCCAGGGCTCCAAAGACACAGGGGGCCTCACATCCAGCTGCAGGGGGTCACAAAGGGGTCTGGGGTGTGGTGGCCCACAAATGCACATAGTGGGGCCACTGAAGCATGTCCTGATGGTAGCCCAGTGCAGACATGTGGTGGACAACGAGGTAGTAGGCCTCAAATGGATCCTGCACAGCGAGCCCCACCTGAACATCAGCATGGGACCACATACCAGCCAGCACCACCAGCTCCACTCCAGTGGGCTCCGACAAGCCATAGTCAGCAGCAGGGGGCCATGGAAGGTGCCCAAGCTCCAACAGGCGGTGATATGCTGTCCCACGCGACCGCTGGTACCCACGGGCCCTGTGGACACTGTGGCATAACAGAGCCCACTGGGGTTCGCCTCAGTCTCCCGGCACCCCGTTACCCACTTATTTACTGGTCTCTTACCCACTGCCACCACCCCAGAGCTTTTTATTTATTCAGATTCCGGCCTCATCCCTCTGGGGAGAATGAGACCTATTCTGCATCTTTATAACTGTCAGGCTCACGAGCCCGTATAAAACAGTTCCCAGTTTCTGCCACCCAAGCGTACAGAGGCGTATTTGCTAACACACACACACACACACACAGATCAGTTAGATCAAAAATAAAGAATACTTTACTGATAACATAAACCCAGCATCACAGGCTACAACCATGTGAGGTATTTTGAATCCTTGAGCAAAAGCAATTAATCAGAACAGTTTAGGTACAATGGCCTTTTTAGAAGCATCTGGCCTAAACTGGTCCCTCAGATCTAACATTCAATTACTTACAGCTTCAGGTGCTCCTTTGCCTTGCAGCAAAGGAGTTCAGTCCTTAGGTTTAGTTTAATCCCAACAGGCCAGGAGTCATTCCCTTAGCTCCTCAGCACGAGGTCAGTGTCCAGAGCAAACAGAAGACAAAAATGGAGAGAGTCCTGAGGTGTGGCTTTTCTTTTTAAAAGCCACTTGCCCCTCAGTTGTGATTGGTCCTTGGGAGGTTACCTGGCTGTACCTTCCCCTGGTATTGCGAAATCCTGCCTAGTAGCAACTGGAAGCCAGAGTGTCAGTGAAGGTCAGCTGGAAAGGGCAGGGCAGTTCCTGGCAGCTTCTGCCACAGACACAGCCAAAGAAGGAAACAGCCAGGGCAGGGCTCCCCTCCACCAGACAGGTCGTATAGGTTGCCAGGCTGCACACTGAGAGGGCTGACACGGTCTCCGCTGTGGACCACCCCACATGCGAGCACTGCATTTCCAGAATGCTCCCATCAGGAAAGGGACGGAGTCCCAGCGCCTCCACATGAAGCCGGCACTCGCGAGCGCTGGCCTCATAGCCAAAGTAGCGAAGGCCGGAGCTCATACTTGCATAGGCACTTGAGAGGGTATCTGGGCAGCAGAGGAGCAGTTGCACGGCCTGGGAATGCCACAGGTCACACAGGGCCATGGTCTCGCGGAAGGTCCAGCTATGGGGGGCACCAGGCATTGCGGGGTGTGGGAGCCCTGGGGAAGCACTGTCGGCCATGGTCCAGCAAGCAGTGGGTACTAACAGCAACACAAGAGGGGTCCCACAGTCCAAGGTGGGATGGGGAGGGAAGCTGGGGAGCTCCAAGGACACGCGATAAGGCCACAGGCCACAACATAGGACAGCTAATGAGCGAGGCGTGGGGTGTGGACCAACACAGCGCAGGAACTGAGTGCACAGACAGTACAGCCAACACTGATAGCAGGATTGTGATCACAACAGGCAAGCAGCTGTGGACCACACGCCCGGGCGCATGAGGGCCTAGGGCATGAGCCCCCATGCTGGGAGCACAGGTGTGCTCAGGGGGCCCACCCAACAGTCACGCACCAGCCGCCTAGCCACCGCAGAGGCGGCTGGGTGAGGGGGCAAGCACAGGTGCTATGGGGCACCCCGCACAAGTGCAATGGCAGGGAAGGAGCCGGGGCAGGACCGGCCCTCGGGCTATAGAGGCGCGCGCCGGACCACCCCAGGGACACAGTCTGCCATGGATGCAGGATGGAGGGGCACCTGCGGGATGCACCTGGCCATCTGCGTGGAGTGGTTCCGGGCGCACACAGCCCTCATGCGCATCTTCACAGATGTGATCCACCTGGCTGCCCGCTTACAGGTGTGAATGGCCGAGAGCAACCACCATGGGTGCAGACACTCCCTGGCCAGGCTCAGGGCCCTGTGGGTGTCCAGAACATACCAACGGGCCCTCCGCCATGCCCGAGAGCGGCCAGCAGCGCTCCGCAAGGCCACCGGCCACCAACAGTGGAGGAGGGAGGCCCTGGGACATGCAGCTATGCTCGCTACGCCCATTGAATGGTGAATCTGGGTCACTGAGCAGGCATAGGGGTGGTGGGCCAGGGCCCTGGTCCATTGGGACAAAACCACCTGGAAGGCAGACTTCAGGATGTACAGGTGTTGCCTCCTGCGACTTGCAGAGCTGTTGATGCCCTGGCTGGAGCGGTAACACCCCCCCATGCAGGCCTCCATTCCCATGGTCCAGCACATGGCCATAGCCGTCTGGGCCCTGGCAACACCCAATTCCTGCCGGTCCATGTCCGAGCACTTTGGTTTTGGGGTGAGCACTGTCACCGGGATCCTGAGGGACTTCTGCGAGGCCATGGAGGGTGTGCTCCTGGATTGCACAATCCAGCTCATGGACCAGGAGGCTGTGATGGCTGGCTTCGAGGCTGGTGGCTTCCCCAACTGCCTGGGCGCCATGGACAGCACCCACATAGAAATCCTCCGCCCCTCCAATGGGGAGGCCACGGAGTACGTCAACCGGCATGGGTACCATTCCCTGCAGCTCCAGGCAGTAGTGGACCACCAGGGCCAGTTCATCGACATCTACACCGGCCACTCCAGCCACAGCCAGAATGCCAGGATCCTGACTATCTCACCCATCTATGCCCGGATGTATCGGGGGGACTTTGTGGACATGGGAATGATCAGGATCGCGGGGATTCTGCTGCCCCCCAGCATCCTGTGGGACCCAGCCTATCGCCTCCTCCAATGGCTCATGAAGGCGTACCCAGTCACCAGGAACCCCATGGAGGTGCTCTACAACACCCACATCTGTGCCTCCAGGACCGTGGTCAAGAGGGCCTTCGGTGCCCTCAAGCAGCGCTGGAGGTGCCTAGCAGCCCAACTGGACGACACGGTAGAGACCTCAGCCCTCATGATCAGTGCCTGCTGTGTGCTGCACAAAGTGTGTGAGACCGATGGGGCTGCCCTCAAGTTCCCTGTGTCCCGGTGCCCACCCGGACCCTTGCCACTCTACGTGAACGCTGATAACCCGAGGGAGTACTGCTACGCCAAATGGATCCAAGCTGCTCTGGCGAGGTGGGTTTCCAGAGATGCCGCCGCATGAGGGCTCTGCCCCCCCACCCCCGTGGCCAGCACCTGTTCCCGGCCCACGCCCGTGGGTATCCCACTGGCCCCAACCACTGTACAGAGACGCTCAATAAAAATGTTAGAGATAGTTTCCACCCATGTGTTTATTGTGCTGAGTGTGCCCACATGCCCCCCTCCTTACCCCCCCTCCACCGTGCCCCCCCTTGTGGTTGATGACCGCTATCATCCACTCCCCCTGCTCAGCGGTTGTCTGGACGATTTCCTCCGCCTGATTCTCCCTCCGGCACCATACCCGAGCTCTGTGCTCTCGAACCCACTGTGCTGAGGGACCGCTGCTGGTTGCCCTGTTGGGGTACACAATGGGGTCTGTTAGTCCAGCCCTGGTGCCTGCCTCCTGTCCTGTTGCGGTGCTGCGGGTGGTGGGCTGGCCCCCCAGCAGGTGGGTGGCTGGTGCCCTCCCCCCGGTGACCTCCTGTGCCCGGCCATCCCTCCCTCATACTCCCCATCCCGGTGTGTCCCATGTGTACCCCTGCCGTGGAGCCTCACCTTGTTCTTCTGGCTGCCCTCCATTATAAAGGGCAGAATTTAAAGCCCCTATATTTCACTTGAGCTGCAGTTCTGAAAATTTAACAGTGTGCTATATACTTAGAAACCAGTGTGTATACAAATTTCTAACAAGTTCGATCCCGGAAATCAAACGTTATAACAATGCACACGTTAATTGCTGGTGGTCAAAATGCACTGTTTTCCGAGGATTCGTTTTGAGTGATATGTCCTTCCCCCAGCTGAGCTGAGCCCTGAGACTTCACAGTTTTGTAGTATTAGATGTCGAGGAAGTGCTTTTCTAGTCTGGAAGTGATTGGTGGAGGAAATAACAAGATATTAAAGATTTAAAAATCAGTTCTGTCGGACTAGCACATGCGCGCTGAGAAGCTGCCACTCTGGGGAAAAGCAGTATAAATAGAGTCCATGTGACTTGGTCCGGGAGCGAAGTTACAAGACTCTTCCCTGCATGAGAGACAGTGATCCTGGCTTGCAGGGAGCTGGGGAGTTATACATTCCCCTGATGCCCAACCCCGCTACTGGAAAGGGGAGCCCCCCAAAAAGAATAGTCCTGTCCCCGCTCAGCTACCCAGCCCCTCACAAGAAGTGTCTCACGACTTGGAGAGACTGCTCCTGCTGAAAGTTATGAGATGCTTCTTGCGAGGGGCTGGGGAGATGGCCAGGGACAGGGCTATCCTTTTGCAGGGCTCCCCTTCCCTGCAACGGGGTTGGGCACCTAGTGGGCATGGGGGAACAAGGGTGTGTGTGCTACATCAGGACCCCGCATGCCACTGATCCTGATTCCTTGTTGCTTGGGGCAGGGAGAGATTTACACAGTGGCTGGCCACCAGGGCTCCCCTTTTCCCCAGGCCCCTGGCAACCTTGGCAGCATCTCGAGAGGGTGGAGACGAGGGAGAGGAAGTATGCCACTCCCCCGGCCCTCTCCCCCCTCGCCAGCTCGATGCTGCACAGAGATCTGTTGCTGCTGCTGCTAGTGACACTGGGGCTGCCTCCATGTTTCCTGTCAGGGCATGCTAAGACTACATTTCCCAGTATGCCCACACAGTGATAGCAAGATGGCAGCGGCCCCTGTGTGTGCTGGCGTGGGACCTTTTTAAAAAGACTACAGCCTCCCCTACAGCAAGGCAGAGCAGGATCTGGGGAAGCAACAGCAACAACTCTGCTTCCCCAACTGGGGGAGGAGGGCAGTGCCCCGGCCTCAAGTCAACCCAGACAAAAAACATGCGGGAGAGCAGCAGACTAGTGGCTGCATGGGCTTGGTCGGGCTGGGAACAATCCGGGGTGGATATCAGCCCCTCTCCCCGCAGGCGCTTGAGCTAGTTGGGAAAGTTGCGGGACTGGAGCTCAGGAGGCTGCGGCAGCCATGGCTTCTGAGGGGGTATATGAGCTGTCCCACTGCTGAGATGGCTAGTTTGGAGAGAGGGGAGAGGTAAACATTGAGGAAGAAAGTAGCCCCTCTCTCCGTGACTGCTCCTCAGCTCTCTGTAAAGTGACTGGGGATGGTGGGGGAGGCAAGAAGCTTTAGAAACGAGGCAGATGTACCCTAAAATGCATCAGCGCTCCCGAGCCTTACTGATCCTGCGCTGCCTTCCTATTGCAACTAACCTCTTGTTTACTACTTCACTCTCTTTCTACCGATCCCTGCTGGGTTACACTTTGCTGAAGTGTCTTTGCTACTGTTACCCCCCTACCTGCTTTGAGGCAGACTTCATTTTCTTTAGTGCCCAGTGCCCACCTAATGCTTGTGTTGTGATTGCTGACTTGCTTAAATCTGTAAAAGGAAAACATTGATTGTGTGGCTAGATGAGAGGAAGATGGGTTGAAATATCACTTTTTTCTGTGCTTAGTATGTTCATGTTTTTGTGTGAAAAAATATTCCAATCCATGTTAGTATTTTATATGTTATTGCAACTTGTATAAACAAACTCTCTTAGAAAGACTGTCTCCTAATACGAATATTGATGATATGTAATATTAAATCAGTGAACTATCGCTGATGCTGGTTGGGTGAGTGGTGTGTTGTAAAGTTAATGTTTAACTTGGCTTGTCACATGCACGTCCAGGGGAAGTTTATGGACCCGTTCGAAACATTCTTTGAAAACAGGAAGGTGGTGGATTTCTACTGCATGAAATATGATCAGTAAAACATTCTACATAGCTCCTAGATATTTGTATTTACACAAACTATTTCAGTAGACTAAAAGAAATGTGAACTGTTACATTAGATGTAGGAGTTAGTCTAGCTTATTTCTTAACCTGACAGATTTGGTTTCCTCTACTTTCCAAGTTTGGTACATTTGGGGGCATTTCAAGAGCAACCCTCTATGCTTCTTGGTGTGGCTTTAAAAGTATATAAAATACCTGGTAATTATTTTGACCTTGATTCCAATCCTGCAAAGATTTACAAATGCTTAATTTTGGACTCAAAACAGTCTGATTCTCAAAGTGCCTTGCTGACACATGCTCAATGGAGAAGGGCTGAAATGGTCTGTTTAGTATGCCTACAGTTAAATATACGCTAGTCTCTACAGAATCAGGGCCCTGTAGTCCTTCCTTCCTGGATTAAGGTGGAAACTGCTGTGAACTTAAGTAAGTGCCTTGTATCTCATTTCTTCCCTTTGTTTCACACACATTCTTGTGGCGGGAAAGCACAATTTCAGGTGTTAAAATGAAGGGATGTCATACTGTATCTTAAAAATTGTCCAGTTTGACTAACTAAGGTTGCTGTGTTGCTGTCTTCCTCCACTTGTAAAAAAGTAATCTAAACATTATTATTGATTTTTAACTTAGACTTTAAAACAACAAATAAAGCTTAACTACAAGAATGAATGACTGTTTTTGTTTCCCACCAGTAATACGAAAGCTGGCATGTATGCGTATATATACTTTTAGAGAAATAGGGTGTTAACTAATGAGATGCTAGCCCTCTGCAGTATGGGTTGGATTCATGCAGTCCACTCACATGTTTTGTGTGTGTCCAGCCTAATAAACAGACAGTCCTGGTGTGTCTTTCATGCACTTTTGGGCAGCCCTTGCTGGCAGTATGAGTGAGAGAAAGCAGAGAGAGGAGAGACATGCACACAGATTATGTGGGGCGGGGAGAGAGAGAGAGAGAGAGAGAGAGGTGTATGTGCCATGCATGTCTGTGAAAGAGTATGAGACTGGTTTGTGTGTGAGAGAGATTGAGGGCATTTTCAGACAAGACACTCTCCACCCACTACCCACTGACCACCCACTATACATGTTGCAGGGCAGCAGTGTTGCCCTATGGGTACCCTGTAACATGTATAGTGGGTAGGTGGGGAGTGTCTTGTCTGAAAATGCGCAGAGTGCGGGGGAGAAGAGTGTGTGTGTGCATGTGTGAGAGAATGAATGAGCAAGTGGGTGGGAAGGGGAAGGGAGAGTGTGTGTGTGTGTGTGTGTGTGAGAGAGAGAGAGAGAGAGAGACAGAGACAGAGACAGAGACAGAGACAGAGACAGAATGAATGAATGAATGAATGGTGTGTAGTGTCCCCCTCTCCCATGGATATCCCCTCTCTCCTCCTTCTGCCGCCCACCTCTCCTCTCAAGACACTACAGAACTGTGAGTAGCGGCATAGCCACTGGTGCGGGACCTTGTTCAACACCACGAAGATTAAATGGGCCGAAAGGCACTAGCCATGCAGCAGTACACAGAGATCCCAGTGCAGGTAACTTAGCTCCTCTTTGGGCAGTGTGCTGGCCCTCCTCATCCTAGCTATATTCAGGCCAATCTGGCCCTCCTCATCCTAGCTATATTCAGGCCAATCTGGCCCTCCTCATCCTAGCTATATTCAGGCCAATCTGGCCCTCCTCATCCTAGCTATATTCAGGCCAATCTGGCCCTCCTCATCCTAGCTATATTCAGGCCAATCTGGCCCTCCTCATCCTAGCTATATTCAGGCCAATCTGGCCCTCCTCATCCTAGCTATATTCTAACTCTGAATTATTATATTAATCACATCGCAAAAAAAATAAAAGTTTTCCAAACAAAAAACCTACTGTTTCAATAAATGACGTTAAAGGTAGGACCATTTTCAAATTTTAAAAAAACTTCCCTCTTAACCAACATTCCAAAACATACCTTTCCCCCTAACTTACACTAAAAAAAACATGAACATTAATTACAATTCCTATTAAAAAACATTTAACATACATTACAACAAAAATTAAATGCCAAAAATCATGGAAATTATTTCAAGATTTTCTGTCTATCTTCCATAAGATATGTACTTAATTCCTTACAATACATACTTACTCTTATTAATATTTATCACTAACTAAACTATAACATTTGTTCATTATTAAGCATTAATTTATTATCATAATTTGACAAAGAACATTTTTTTCAAACTGGCTTAACTCTATCCTTTACATGGATACAAATCGTGTACACTTTATATAATGAACTGTTGACACTGTTGGTGAAGACAACTGTATACAGTCAGTTGCATACAGTCCAGTTCTGCGCAAAAGGACAGAGTTAAGGCAGTTTGAAAAAATGGTGTCGTCGTCGAATTATAATTAACGCTTAATAATGAAATTTTTTTATAGTTTAGTTAGTGATAAATATTAATAAAAGTATGTATTGTAAGGAATTAAGTACATATCATCAACTTTTATTTGTACCCCGCTCTCTCTCGCCTATGGCGACTCGAGGCGGCTGACAACAAAAGCAAAAAACATCTAAAGAACAATAACACAAACCACACAGTCGAAATAACCCCTCAATTGACATATCATAACATTTCATAACATAATTTCTAATTTTTAACCATCCCCTCTCCTCCCTCACAAAATTCAATATAATACAACAAATCAATAATATTACAGCATATCCTACCAGTCCTTCCATATGCTCCATCCCTGCTGCCACCAGGGAAGGAGCCCATCAAATCCCCTCCTACCCTCCTGCTCTCACCAGGAGGGGGGACCTATCATCCACAACAATACCCTAATACAATAACAATCCAAATATCAAATTAAACATTTCTAAATCAGCAAAACAAAATCCCTCCATTTCTTAACCTAATTCCAAGAAAAAGCCAACCCTCCCACCCACCTCCCACACCTCCCCCTACTGCCACCAGGGGTTAGCGCCAGATCTCCCCCCCCACAACTCCCCACTCAATATACCCTTCCCCAACACAACCCCTATCCCACTCCAACCCCAACAAAATACAACTTACAAAAGTACCAAGCCCCTAAATCCCCTACACTCCCCGAAAGGCCCCAAAGGGTGGTATGGTGGGTGCTTTGAGATCTTCAGCTGAAGGACCTTCATAACAGTCTGTGGATGCAGCAGTGGTATCTGATGTAGTGTCCGTCCGACAGAAGGGCCCCTGGGCCCTATCTTATGTTTATGTTGATGGTAAATAATGAAAGACAGAAAATCTTGAGTTTTCATGTTTTTGGCATTTAATTTTTGTTGTAATGTATGTTGTTAAATGTTTTTTGAATAGGAATTGTAATTAATTTTCATGTGTTTTTTTTAGTGTAAGTTAAGGGGAAATGTATGTTTTGGAATGTTGGTTAAGAAGGAAGTCTTTTTGGTTTGGAAATGGCCCTACCTTTAACGTTTTTTGAAACAGTAGTTTTTTTGTTTGGAAAATAGACATAGGTTCAGGCAAAGGAGATAGGATAGGTAGGTGGCCTGCCTAGTGAGGCAGAGGGTGCAGCTCTAACAGGGCCCAGGCCAGGTCTGGCAAAGGAACAATAGTCATAGGGAGGTTGATATGATGGCTCCCAAGGCTAGGGTTGATAGTGAGGGAAAGGCAAATGTGGGAAGTGGACCATTGATTATCATCTGAAACACAGACTGGTGAACTGTAGCCTGATCAATGAGAGTATGGAGACTGGACTGTCAGCTACCGGGTGGGGTGGTTGGATTTGCTGCGCCTGGTGAGAGGCAGTGCCGATGGGCATGGGAAATGAGGTGATGGAGGGTGTATAGGGTCTTCCATATCCAGGAAAGATGACTGAGAGAAGAAGTGTGGTGATTCTTCAGGAGACCCTTTTTGAGATCCAGATGGAGTAACTGGAATGGAAACTGGAGTATGTGGGGAATCTGGGGATGGGAGCTAATCCAGATCTGATGGAGACAATGGGGAACTGGGAAAAGTTGGTTTCTTCTTAAGCCATTTGGAGGCAGGGTCTTGTTCCCCACATCTGTCTCATTTTTTTCTTTTTAGAGATACATAGGGTGATTTCAGACGTAACGGGGCCCATTGGCCCCGTACCGAAATCACCCTAGTCATTCCCCGCCGGGGTCACCCCGTCACGCCGCAACAGACGTGCCGGGGGGATCCCGGTGGGGAATCTGGGAGGGGGCGGGGCCGCACGGCGCAGCGTGCGGCCGCACGGCCCCGCCCCCTCCACGCTCCCACCGCCTGCCGTCCGGGGAGACGGGCGGGCGGCGGGGCCAATGAGGCCGCTGCGTCGGGCCGGATTCGCCACGACCCTGGGTCCCGCCGGTGATTCCGGGCCGTGGCGCCCGACCAGATGTGACGCCGGGGTTCACCCCAGCATGGGATTGCATTCGACACGTGGCGGCCTCCGGTCCCCCCGCTTTGGCTGCTCACGTGTCGAATGCAATCCCCAGCCATGGTAAAGGGAACACCTTATGTGGAGGTTGTGTCTGTCTGTCACCCCATATTTCACGGGTGATATCGCACCCACTGTGACATGGCCAGGCAGGGACTAAGCACTAAGGCCCCTGGTCACCGAGCAATGGTGGCAGGGACCAGTAATGGCTGCATCTGTACAGCAGGTATGGAGGGGGTCAGAGGGGAGGGAGCAACTGGTAGGGAGGGGGAAGACCAAGGGAAGGGGGAACTGTAAAGAATGCCTATGCTTCGCATGCATGGACACTCTGGATGTGCATCTTTCCTCACTTGTTTGTTTTGAGTAGGGGACATCTTATTGGAGGTCAGTGTTGGCACAGTGCTGGTAGCAATCGGTGCTGAAGAGGACAGTGCTGTAGGTGGCAGTGCTAAAGCTGACAACGGTACCAAGAGTGTCAATGCTGGTGGTGAGGAAGTTGCCATAGTTGGTGGTACCGAGCCTTGCTTTTGTGGCGGCAGAGCATGCGGAGGGAGGGGATGCTACAGGTGCCTCTAGAGCCTTTTTTGTTAAAAGAAACTGAAGTTGCATCCTGCAGTCCTTCAAAGCTCTGCCCGATATATACAGTCGGTTATCAGCGGGATAGAAATAGGACACTTGAGGAATTTTTTGAATCCCCTTTTTTAGGGGTTGGCAACACAGCACAGTCCAGGGAGATGCCCTGTGGGCTGCAGAATAAGCCACATTGTTACTCTAGAAGCTGTTGTAAGATGAGTGAAGGAGAAGTATGTTTTGTTTTATTTTGAACTGCTCATCGTCAAAATGGTGGAGAAACTTCCTTCAGCTTCAGAACACTGTGGTAGTTGGAAGGAACTGAGGTAACTCGCTCCTCGCTCCTAATACACTACTGGCAGAAGCCCGCCAAAACCACAGACCAATGAGATAGGGGCCACAGCTCAAGGAGAACAAACTTGGAGAAGCTCCTAAGCCAGATTGTGCAGGCGCAGAACCCCATAGGTGAGTCAATGGAGCCCCACTCGAAGAAGAAACTATCCTTCTCCCGTCTCATCCCAACATCATCTGGCAGCTGGTAAGAGCTACTCTTGCCATACATCACTTTGAGTCCTGGCTTACCTTCTTCCTCTCTGTTGATATCCCCACTCTCATCCTTGGTGACTTCAACATTCATGTTGATGACCCATCTCAGCCCTCAGTCTCTCGCTTCCTCTCCCTAGCCTCCTCCTTCAACCTCCACCTTTGGACCAACTCCCCCACCCATACTAATGGCCATTCTCTTGATCTTGTCCTCTCTAGAAACTGCTCTGTCGCTGATCTCTCCTTCGATCCTCATCCTATATCAGACCACTTCCTTGCCTCTTTCAACATTTCCCACTGTCCCCCCTCCTCTTCCCCTTCTCTACGCCCCTTCCGTGACCTTCAAGCTATTGATCCCCTGGACTTTGCCTCCTCTCTCTCTCCCCTTCTTCCTACAGTCTTCTCTTCCTCCTCCCCTGACTCCGCTGTCTCTGCTCTCAACGCCTCTCTCTCCTCCACACTTGACTCCCATGCCCCTCTCTCTTCCCGCCCTGCCTTCTCCCACAACCCCCGTCCTTGGCTCACCCCTAGTATCCGCCACCTCCGTTCTTGCACTCGTGCTGCTGAACGACTCTGGCGCAAATCCCATTCTCACGCTGACTTCCTTCACTTCAAATTCTGTCTCTCCACCCTTACTTCTGCTATCTCCCTTGCTAGACAACACTACTATGCCTCCCGCATTGAGTCCTGTTCTCGGGACCCTCGCCGCCTGTTCTCTACCTTTGACTCCCTCCTCAAGCCTCCCTGTCCTCCCCCTCCTTCTTCCCTTTCTGCTCAGGATCTTGCCTCCTTCTTCACCTCCAAGATAGACAAGATCCGCCTCGACATCGCTTCCCACTCCTCTCTTCCCACTCCCACCCCTCTCCCTCCTCCCCCTCCTTCTCTCATGTCCTCCTTCTCCCCTGCCTCCCTTAAGGAAATCTCCTCTCTGCTCTCCTCCTCCAACCCTTCCACTTGCCCCCTTGATCCCATTCCTTCCCGCCTCCTCACCTCCATTACTCCCACTGTCGCCCCTTCCTTCCTGCACATCATCAACCTCTCCCTCTCTACTGGCTCTTTCCCTTCTGCCTTCAAACATGCCACAGTCTCTCCTATTCTCAAAAAGTCCACTCTTGACCCCTCTGACCCTTCTAGCTATCGTCCTGTCTCACTCCTTCCTTTTGCTTCCAAGCTGCTTGAACGTGTTGTCTACTCCCGCTGCCTTGACTTCCTATCCTCCAACTCCTCCCTTGACCCCCTCCAATCTGGCTTCCGCCCCCTTCATTCTACTGAAACTGCTCTCGCTAAGATCACCAACGATCTTCTGGTGGCTAAATCTAAACGTCTCTATTCCATTCTTGTCCTCCTTGATCTCTCTGCTGCCTTCGATACTGTTGACCACTCACTCTTGCTGGATTCCCTTCACTCCCTTGGCTTTTGTGGCTCTGTCCATAACTGGTTCTCCTCCTACCTCTCTGACCGCTCCTTTAATGTGTCTCTCTCCAACTCCGCCTCCTCCTCCTTCCCCCTCTCAGTTGGTGTTCCTCAAGGCTCTGTTCTTGGCCCTCTCCTCTTCTCGATCTATACCTCATCCTTAGGCAAACTCATTGCCTCCCATGGCTTCCAATACCACCTCTATGCTGATGACACTCAACTCTATCTCTCTACTCCCTCTCTCTCTCCCTCTGTTCAAGCTCGTCTCATCAACTGTCTCTCTGACATCTCTACCTGGATGTCTCAACGTCAACTCAAACTCAACATGGCTAAAACTGAACTCCTTATCTTCCCCCCTCATCCTTCCTCTCCTTCCTCACTGTCAATAACTATTGATGGAGTCACCATCCTGCCTGTCCCCCAAGCCCGTAGCCTAGGCTTCATCTTTGACTCAGCCCTTTCTTTTAAACCCTACATTGACTCTGTTGCTAAATCCTGTCGCTTCTCCCTCCATAACATTGCTAAGATTCGCCCTTTTCTCTCTGTCTCGTCTGCCAAAACTCTTGTTCATGCTCTGGTCATCTCTCGCCTCGATTACTGTAACCTCCTTCTCACTGGCCTTCCCCGGTCTCACCTTTCTCCCCTCATCTCTGTCCAAAACTCTGCTGCCAGGGTCATCTACCTCGCCAGTCGCTTCGACCATGTGCAGCCCCTCCTCTCTTCGCTTCACTGGCTTCCCCTTCCTGAACGAATCCTGCACAAGCTCCTAGTCTTCACCTATAAAGCTCTTCACAACCTTGCTCCCCCCTACCTCTCTGCACTTATCGCCCTCCATACTCCAGCCCGTGCACTTCGCTCCTCCTCTGTCCCTTCTCTCACCCTTCCACGCCTTCCCTGCTCCCCTAAGCGCCTTCGTCCCTTCTCACTTGCTGCCCCCCATGCCTGGAACTCCCTCCCTGTCCACATCCGCCTTGCCCCCTCCCTTCATACCTTCAAATCTCTCCTTAAAACTCACCTCTTTCGCTCTGCTCTGTCTGACTCTTTATCCTGCTGAGCCACTATTCCTATACCTACGATCGGTTTACCCTTATCCTTGCAACATGGACCTGCCTGCTGTCATTCTCATCGTAACCAAGCCAAGTACGTGCACTTGAGACCTCGCATCTTCATGAATGTTAGACCCCTTGTCTCTCCCTCTGTTCCCCTTCCTAAGTCTCTCCCCCAGCTCCTGTCTCTCAGATTGTAAGCCCTAGGGGCAGGGACCGTGTCTGTTTTATTACTTTGTAAAGTGCCAGGTACACTGCTGGCGCTATATAAATGTTTGTTAACAATAATAATAATAATAATAATAACATCATTATTGTTGCAATTTCATCTGTAAGAATCTGCACCAATTGCCCTCTTATCTGTGGGTGAGAAAATTTGAGAATCAGCCCAGTGGCTCTCAGTTGCAGTATAGTCAGGAGTCTGAAAGTCTCCTCTAGGAATAATCAAAGAACTTAGATGTGCTCTCTAATCCACACTGGAAGCATTCATACAATAATGATCAGAGAAGCAGACTGAAAGAATGGCAGTGCCCTTAAGACTTTGTTGGCCACACCTACTACAGTATTTGACATGATGAGAAAGAAACACTGTCTAAACTGCGAATGTGATCCAACACACACTAAATGCAATCACCTTGCAAAGGTCCCACCCATCATACTAAAAAGGTGAATGAAAACACACAGACATCAGGTTTCAATTCCACAAATAAAATCTCACCAGACCTTTGGAGCCTTGGCCTGTCTAGGCTCTTGGCCTAGATTAGATCCAAGGATGTAATTATAAATAGTGCAGGTCAAGATGCAGCTGCATTGGGGCCCACGTAGAGTGTGTGTATAGATGAATGGGTGATTAGAGCCAGAATGAGAGCCAGTGTAACCTACCAGATAAGGTCTAGGTCCTTGGGAGACCAGGGTTCAAATTCCATTTAATCATGAACTCACTAGGAGGTTTGGGCAAGTGTCAGTTGCTGCCGCCCGCGCGGGCTGGGCCGTGGAATCCCGTAGGGGCGGGGGCGACGTTTGGCATCCCGGGGGCTGGATCCCGGGGCGGGGTTTCCCGCTGCACATACCGGACGGCCCCGCTGGCAGCACAGGGGGAAGGGACGAGCTCCTGTGATGCCGCCCCCCTGGCCAATAGCAGGGCTTCCCCTCCAGCATCACTCTTTCCGGCAACACCGCCGGCGCAACAGCCAGGTGAGGTACCCATTCAGGTGGCGGAAGTGGCATCGCACACAGTGCGTTGCTCCGCAAAACTGGTGGCTCGTCAGGAGGGCGGGGCCAGCACTCTAAAAGGCAAGCAGTGAGGGAGCCTCACTGCTGGTGAATGTGCGCAGACCGGCTGCCCAAAAACTAAGTGTTGTGTGATTTCTTGATATTGGATTGAACTTATAGATTGTTGTGTACCCCATTCTCCTGATCTGATTGGCATCAATGTGAGTGTGAGTTTGGTTGTGGTTTCCACCTTCCTCCCTTCCTGGGTTCCTTTCATACTGCCCCCTCCTCTGTGAGCAAGACCTCCCTTCCTGACCCTTGTACCTTGGGCCCCAACCCGGTATTCCCCCACGTCATCTTCCCCCACCTGTTTCCCCCCAGCCCTGGTGTGGGTTTACGTGCAGTCATGGTGCAAGGTGTGGGTCTTGCTCTGCCTGCCTTCTTGGTGCCCTATGAAGTTAGAGGTCTAGTCCAGACAACTCTGTCTCAGACGTTTGACCCACATACTATCCTGACGGGCATTTTCCTTCCCCATTTTCAGGCTGGAGGCTGGACTAGGGCTCAAGGCAAGCGATTGGGGCATGGAGAGTGTCTGTTTTCCCCTCCCCCCCACTGACAGATTCACCAGCATTTACCCCCTTCCCCGGGTGACGATTATGGATCTTTCTGGAGAGGTAGCAGAACTCATTTGAGTGGTTCGCTCTCTGGCTATGGAAGTCAAAGACCTCCAGGCGAAGCAGCAGAATTCAGTAGCCATCGTGGCCCAGGGTGCTGCCCCTGCTGGGGCCCCCCGGATGCCGGGGCAGTGGTGGAGGTGGCCCCACCACCGGGGGAGGTCCTGCCACCTTCTGGTTTTTTGCCTCCTGTTCCAGTGGTGATGCTCCCCGCCCCAGTTCTGGTGCCACGGGAACCACGGGGTCCCCAAGTGGAAAGGCTTTCAGAGGACCGTAAGACCTTTCAGGGATTCTTAGCTTTATGCAAATTAACCTTTACCCTCCAGCCCACCACCTATGCCACCGATGCCCTCAAGGTGGCATTCATCATTGGTAACCTGGGCGGGGTGGCCCTAGAGTGGGCTACTACACTCCTAAAGGGAAATAGCCCCTTCTTGACCCTTTATGCAAACTTTCTAACCAAGTTGTCATTCCTTTTTGATCATCCTCATCATGTGAAGGATGCAGAAACTGCCATTCTGTCCCTCAAGCAGGGAAAAGGGGGCCTTATTGAATATATTACGTACTTTCAGCAATTGGCCCTAGAGTTGCAGTGGCCAAATGACATCCTCAAGGTCATGTTCTGAAAAGGCCTTGCGGATGATATAAAAGACCAGTTTGCCCTCACAACTTTGCCGGAGACTTGGGAAAAGTTGGCCAATTTGACCTTACAGATCAAGGAACGACTAGCCGAATGGCGTTGCAAATGATGGCAAGAACCCCGCCTCTTCGTGCTTTGGATGCTATTCCTCCCTTCGGCTCTAGCAGCAGGTATCAAGACGAATGAATCTGAGCCCATGCAAATAGGTGCGTTGAGAGGCCCCATTTCTTCTGAAGAGCGAGACCGGAGATGATGCAGCAGGTCCTACTTTTATTGTGGGGAGCCAACTCATTTTATCAATGAGTGCCCAGTCCTTCCCACTGAGGACAGAAAGCTGGGAAACGATAAGAGTCGGGGTGGACAGGGGACTCCCCAGCCATAAGACAACTCCCCTGCACCATGCGGCCTCCAGTACGACACCTTCAGCTACCAGTGACCCTCGCCATTCGCCCCCAATGCTCACAAGTTGTCTGGGCCTTGGTTGATTCCGGGGCTTCCGGAAACTTTATTGCTGAAGGCCTTGTTCAGGCCTGTGCCCTTCCTACGGTTAGGAAGGAGCAACCCGAGATGGTGCAAGCAATCGATGGTTCCCCGTTGGTGTCAGGACCCGTCACCCACCAGACCCAGCTCTTGCAATGCACTGTCGGAGCTTACCATGAACAACTTGCATTGGATATTGTGAGTACCCCCTTTTTGTCATGATTTTGGGGCTCCCTTGGTTAGGCCTTCATGACCCTCACATTAGTTGGGCTACGAGACGTTTGTCCTTTACCTCGTCCTACTGTGAACAGCATTGTCTGCAGGTGATCCCTACCGCTGACAAAATTTTGGGAGCCAGAACCATGCGGGAACCTATCCCACCGTGGCTACCTGCTGAGTATTGGTATTTTCATGATGTCTTTAGCAAGACCCAAGCCGCTAAGTTGCCACCATATTGATCGTATGATTGCCCCATTGACCTGATCCCTGGATCCAAACCCCCTTTTGGTCACATTTACGCCCTAGCCACTCCCGAACTAAAGGCGTTACGGCAATATCTTGATGAAAACCTTCAAAGTGGCGCCATTTGCCACTCCTCATCCCCTGCAGCAGCACCCATCTTCTTTGTGTCAAAAAAGGACGGTGGCCTATGACCATGTATCAATTACCGGGGACTTAATAAGATCACTATCAAGAACAGGTACCCCCTCCCTTTGATCCCCGAGTTGCTGAACCGCCTTCAAGGAGCCACTGTCTACACTAAGTTGGACCTCCGCAGGGCCTATAATTTAGTGAGTATGCGTAAGGGGTACGAGTGGAAAACTGCTTCCGGACTTGCTACGATCCCTTTCAATATTGTGTGATGCCCTTCGGCCTTGCTAATGCCCCCGCTACGTTCCAACATTTCATCAATGACATCTTCTGGGACTTCCTTGATGTGTTTGTTATAGTCTACTTGGATGACATTTTGATCTATTAAACGTCCATGCAGCAACATATAGAGCACGTGTGGCAAGTGTTACAGTGACTTCGCCGGAATCAGTTGTATTGCAAGGGGGAGAAATGCACGTTCCACCTCACCACAGTCGACTTCCTTGGGTTCGTGACTGACCCCACCGGCATCAAGATGGAAAATCAAAAGGTTGACATGCTGTTACAATGGCCCCCACCAAAAATGGTGAAGGCCTTACAACATTTTCTTGGAAGTACAAACTACTATAGACAGTACAGTCCTAACTATGCAGAAATCACCACACCCTTGACCCTCCTGTTGAAGAAAAATCAAGCATTATTATGGGGTCCAGAGCAACAATACAGTTTCACATTCCTCAAAAATACCTTTACGTCTGCTCCTCTTCTTCAATATCCTTCCTTTGAAAAACCCTTTCAGGTCGAATCAGACACGTCCTGTGGAGCCCTAGGGACAGTTCTATTACAGGAAGATGCTATAACAAGGCAACTACTTCCCTGTGCATATTACCCCCGCCAGTTGACCCTAGCAGAACATAACTATGCCATCCTTGACTGGGAACTCCTCGCTATTAAGGCTGCCTTTGCGACATGGTGGCACTACCTGGAAGGAGCCAAATATCCTGTTACAGTAGTCACAGATCATAAAAATATGACTTTTTTACAGACAGCACAAATCACCAATGCCCGGCATGCGTGTTGGGCCTTGTTTTTTGCTCGTTTCTCTTTCGTAACAAAATACTGCCCCGGACGCTTAAACATTCTCGCTGATGCCCTTTCACGATACCATGAGGGGTGCATGGCAAAAGACAGCCAACAGGGCACCATTTTGGAACCCAAGGTCTTTGCAGCAACATACGTACAACTAACCCAGCTCCGAGAAGCCAGTGCCCATGATCCTGAATGCCTTCAAGATCCCTCCTGTACCCTTGAAGACGGGTTACACAAGAAAGATGGGCTAATCGTGGTACCAGCTTCCTGTCACCCCCAGATTCTCTGGGTGCGTCATGATGCTCCATTAGCAGGGCACCCTGGAGCACAACGAACCTGTCAACTTCTTCGATGAACCTTTTGTTGGCTTTCCCTGACAACAGACATTCAGCATTATGTAGACGCTTGTACTATGTGTGCCCAGACTAAAATACCAAGAAAAGCCCCTATGGGACTCTTGCAACTCTCCCCACTTCCCCAAGGACCATGGCAATGGATTGGGATTGACTTTATTGTAGAGCTCCCTTCATCTCGGACCTATAATACGGTCCTTGTCGTGGTAGATCATTTTTCAAAGATGGCACACTTTGTGGCCTGTAAGGGGCTACCTTCAGCACATTGTACAGTGCTCCTCTTTGTACAACACGTGGTGAAACTCCATGGGTGGCCCCGTGAAATTATTTCAGACCAGGGCACCCAATTTCTCTCACACTTTTGGAAAGCCCTTTTCACAGCCCTCCATGTCACCCTCAACCCGTCAACGGCCTATCATCCTCAAACCAATGGACAGGTGGAAAGGGTCAACCAGAATCTTGAACAATAGCTTTGCTGTTACATCAACCATCTGCAAGAGGATTGGTATACCTGGATCCCTCTTGCAGAGTTTGCGTACAACAACGCGCCCAACGCATCTTTGGGGGATTCCCCATTCTATGTTTCTTATGGATTCCATCCTCAAATTGGAGTCCCTGACCTCCCATCTATGCAAGTTCCCGCTGCCGGCGCGATGGTTCGCCGTATACGTGCTGCTCAGGCCCTTGCCATCAAAACCCTAAAGCAATCCCATCAACAGTACAAAAGATCCGCTGACAAGCACCGACGGGAAGCCATGCCGCTACAGTCCAGAGACTATGTAAGGGCGAGTTGCCGGCACTATCCGTCTACTCATCCTTCCTCTAAATTGGACTATTGATATATTGACCCCTTTCCTATTCTTCGACAAGTCAATGAGGCTACCTACACTGTCCGTTTACCCCCCACACATTCGCATCCACCCCACGTTTCATGTCTCCCTCTTAAAGAAGGCCTCGCCTCCCCTGTCCTCGCCCATAGCTTCCCCCTCAGTCCCTGCCCTTGTGTCCCCTCTTGGCCCCGAATATGAAGTTCAGGCCATCCTGGATAGGACTGTAGCGGCATGCTGCCGCGGCAGCTGTTACCGACGGAAACCCCTATTCCACACATCATGGCACGGTTCGTCAGAGGCAGCTTTCCGAGGGCTGTGACTGCGGTTTGTTGCTAATGGTGCCGCGGCATCGGAACTGGCGAATGGAAGCTAAACTTTTGCGGATTCCAAGAATAAGCGGCGCCAACTCCCCTTTCTGTGGTCCGCGGAATCTTTGTGGTTATCTGATCATTGTATCATGTTTCCGCCACCTGGAATACAAGGTATCACGAGATCTGGCTGCATGATCAACCCTCCGACCCTGACGACACCCACATGCCCAATTTCATTGGATAGGGCTTTCCCAGAGAGACATGTCCTGCCTTCACCATTAAGTATAAATAGGTGTGTTTGTAGCTTGTTTCTCCCTCTTGATCCCCAATC
>QEPC01001665.1:4716934-4734685 GCA_003113815.1 Sphenodon punctatus | reverse complement strand
AAAAAACTTTTCTTTGCAGATCTTTACATAAAAAAACAATTTGAAAAATAATAAAAACACCGTTGCTTCAACTCCCAACAAGAACATGTTGTACATGCCTGTAGCTATTGAGAAGAATGAGCGGTTACTGTGGTACAAAGAGACACACACAGACAGCAGCACAGCACCAGCAGCAGTCAGTGACAGCGTGACAGCGTGCAGCGGCAGCACAAAATAGTCATACTCCCTTCGCAGAACCGCGATAAGCGCTCATGCCTGTGTCGCATATATTAAATTGGCGGAACGCGGGAAAAGACCGCTGATTTTATACGACAACGGTAACAATCAAGAAATTGGAGAAACACATACATGCCGCATCTGCGAATTCTTGTAGCGAAAGTAACGCAGAATCGCAGAGTACCGCGTGGAATTCTGCGAGGAGCAACACGGGATGCCGAGGTTTAGGAATGGAATCGCGATGTGGTAACAGCTGATGCCGCATCAGCCCTAATCCTGGATTCTCGCCGCAGGTATGGCCATCTCCAATATCTTGTGGATTGGGTCGGCTATGGCCCGGCCGACCGCTCCTGAAAGCTGGCTTCCAATGTGTCGGCGCCCTGTTTGGTGCGCCAGTTTCACCTTCGTCACCCTTTCCATTCTGTTCTGTTCTGGCCCTTTGGACGGGGTGCTCGATGGGGGGGGGGGGTACTGTCAGTTGCCGCTGCCCATGTGGGCCGGGCCGTGGGGTCCCGCGGGGGTGACGTTTGGCATTCCGGGGGCTGGATCCCAGGGCGGGGTTTCCCACTGCACATACCGGATGGCCCCGCTGGCAGCACAGGGGGAAGGGATGAGCTCCTGTGATGCCGCCCCCCTGGCCAATAGCTGGGCTTCCCCTCCAGCATCACTCTTTCCAGCAACCCCGCCAGCGCAACAGCCCGGTGGGGTACCCATTCAGGCGCAGGAAGCAGCATCGCACACAGTGCATCGTTCTGCAAGACTGGTGGCCCGTCAGGAGGGCGGGGCCAGCACTCTAAAAGGCAAGCAGTGAGGGAGCCTCACTGCTGGTGAATGTGCGCAGACCGGCTGCCCGAAAGCTAAGTGTGTGATTTCTTGATATTGGATTGAACTTGTAGATTGTTGTGTACCCCATTCTCCTGATCTGATTGGCATCCACGTGAGTGTGAGAGAGTGTGAGTTTGGTTGTGGTCCCCGCCTTCCTCCCTTCCTGGGTTCCTTTCATACTGCCCCCTCCTCCGTGAGCAAGACCTCCCTTCCTGACCCTTGTACCTTGGGCCCCAACCCGGTATTCCCCCACGTCATCTTCCCCCACCTGTTTCCCCCCTGTCCTGGTGCGGGTTTACGTGTGGTCATGGCACAAGGTGTGGGCCTTGCTCTGCCCGTCTTCTCGATGCCCTATAATGATAGGGGTCTAGTCTAGACAACTCTGTCTCAGAAATTTGACCCACATACTATCCTGACGGGCATTTTCCTTCCCCGTTTGCAGGCCGGAAGCTGGGCTAGGGCTCAAGGCGAGCGATTGGGGCACGGAGAGTGTCTGTTTTCCCCTCCCCACACTGACAGCAAGTCAGTATCTCTCAGCCTCAGTTCCCCAACTGTAAAACAGGACTAATATTGACCTACCTCACAAGGTTGTCATGAGGGTGAACTACATAAAGATTGTAAAGCAGTTTGAACATTAAAGTGCTATACAAATGATATATCATAACAATAATGAGTACACACTGAGCACCAAGTGCTGCAGATGGAGTGAACCACCTGCTTATTTAGTAACATTCACCATGACTGACTTAATTTGTAGGACAAAGGGGGTTTGCACAGAAGAAACTCTCTCTCTGGAACTTTAGGGAGGAAGGGGGAAAAATGTCCTCAGGCCATATTTGTCTCCGTCTGATGTGTCCCCTGAGCTAGTGGAATGACAGCAAACTGGAAGAAGACTAACTGCTGATAGCCCAGGTTGCTGTTGTTAGTGGTGTGGAATGGGAAGAATCTTTGAGTTCATTGAAAATGGTTCCTGTTATTGACTGTGTGCAGTTAATCTGATCGATTGCTGCAAATGGAATAGACAGACAACAAGCAAACTTTGAAATAATAAACCCTCCAGCAGTAATAAACTTCTTTTAAAGTTCCAAAAACTTCAGAGTTTAGTTTTCAAACATTCTGTGGCATTAGGGGCTTCACAGTGAGGGGTTGGGACATCTGTGAGTCAGGAGAAGCTATTTCTGTTCCTGGAGTGGGGTTTTGGTAGGTCAGATCAGATCCATTACCCCCTCCTTCCCAAATTTAGCCCAAAGTTATGCCACTGCTTCTATGCAGTGCTCCCTCAACTGCATTTACAGGAAGAAGGGAGCAAGAGGAGGAGGGTAAGAGGCAACCAACATATAGAGGGCTAGTTTTGGGGGCAGGAGGAGGAGATGGGGCTGTGCTGAGGACAGGAAGGGAGGAGGCTCCAAGAAGGAAGAGAACATTCCATCTTCTGCATCAAAGCCCATTCCAACCTAGCTGTGTCTTTGACAAGATCTCAGAATCTGCTCTAAGGCAGGCTAGCTCAAACTCTTCTGAAATTTGAAATGGACCCTATGGATGTTAAATCTGAATTGGGATTAAGGTAAATTTTATTTCACCTTCTGACTGAAGGCTAGAAGGAGGAATCGCACAGAAGACATAAATTACTTGTTGCAAGGAAAAGCTTTATTTATTTATTAAAATGTTTATATCCCGTCTCTTCTGCTCCCAGCAGCTCAAGGTGGCTAACAATAAAAACACAAAATACAAAAATACACCAGTAAAAATAGATTAAAACACTACATTAAAATAATCAGAATCCAGCACCCTAACCCATCCCACCAACCCATCACCCATCTCCCTCACCAAATGCTTTGTCAAGCCAGGTCTTGCATCTTCGTTGGAAGGAAGGGAGGTGTGGAGCAGGATGGGCCTCCACCGGGAGGGAGTTCCACAGCCTAGATGCAGCCACCAAAAACGTCCTCTCCAGTAACTCCAACACCCATGCCTCTTCCTGAACGAATCCTGCACAAGCTCCTAGTCTTCACCTATAAAGCTCTTCACAACCTTGCTCCCCGCTACCTCTCTGCACTTATCACCCTCCATACTCCAGTCCGTGCACTTCGCTCCTCCTCTGTCCCTTCTCTCACCCTTCCACGCCTTCCCTGCTCCCCTAAGCGCCTTCGTCCCTTCTCACTTGCTGCCCCCCATGCCTGGAACTCCCTCCCTGTCCACATCCGCCTTGCCCCCTCCCTTCATACCTTCAAATCTCTCCTTAAAACTCACCTCTTTCGCTCTGCTCTGTCTGACTCTTTATCCTGCTGAGCCACTATTCCTATACCTACGATCGGTTTACCCTTATCCTTGCAACATGGACCTGCCTGCTGTCATTCTCATCGTAACCAAGCCAAGTACGTGCACTTGAGACCTCGCATCTTCATGAATGTTAGACCCCTTGTCTCTCCCTCTGTTCCCCTTCCTAAGTCTCTCCCCCAGCTCCTGTCTCTCAGATTGTAAGCCCTAGGGGCAGGGACCGTGTCTATTTTATTACTTTGTAAAGTGCCAGGTACACTGCTGACGCTATATAAATGTTTGTTAATAATAATAATAATAATGCCAGCAATGGCCCTAACATCTCCCGGCTGGCTTTAACCAGTCAGGATGGGCACGGATCTAGTTCGCAAAAGGTGGCTCTGACAGCCCCAAGAGCATCCTCTGCATCAGAGGGCGACACCCACTGAAACTGATCCCATGAAACCAGACAAGGTGAGGCTTCCACAGCCTCTGGTTCTCCCATTGTATAAAATACGGCGTTGAAGTCACAGTGAATCCGGGCGATTTTATCTGGGAAATAGTCAACAAGCAAATCACAGTGGGCATCTGATGGTTCAGGTTCCAGGTGAAGGAAGCCGGACTGACCAGCCCCCTCACCACTCGGAAAAGCTCCGCTGGATGAGACTTTGCAGATGCTATAAGGGTAGCAAAGAATTCCTTGTTTGCTGCCTGCATAGCCACAGCATAGGCTCGTAAACTAGCTCTATTTGCAATCGGTCAGCTTCAGTATGAGATCGGCACCACTGTTGCTCCAACTGCCACCCCTCCTGCTTTAGCTGCCGTAGGTCCTCAGTAAACCAGGGAAACCTACGGTGCTGATGCTGGGGAAGCGGATGCCTGGGAGCTGTCCAGTCAATGGCCTCAGTCAACAAGGTGTTCCAAAATGTAACGAGGTCATCGAGTGGACAGTCGTCAAGATTGGAGGGGAATTCCCCAAGGGCATTCTGGAACCTCTCGGGTTCCATAAGTCTCTGGGGGTGGATCAACCGAACTGGTTCTACACCTCTCCAGGGGCCGACGTGTGCCAGAAGATGAGTCTGGATGAAGGTAATGATCCGTCCATGACAAGGACTCAGCTAACACCTCCCCCACCAATGGATCCCCCGCCTCAAGGTCAGTGCAAAAAAATCAGATTCAAGGCATGTCCTCTATCATGTGTTGGGCCAGTAACTACTTGAGACAAGTCCATGGTTGCCATAGTGGCCATGAACTTACGCTCTGCCCCACCAAGACTGGCGTCAGCGTAAATACTGAAATCCCCCAAGACCAATGTCTTTGGGGACCACAATACCACCTCCAACACAAGCTCGATCAGAGCGTGTAGGGATGCTGCCGTACAGGTAGGTGCATGGTATACCAGCAACACCCCTAATCTGTCTCCTGCCACATTGATCACAAGATAGAGACCCTCAATACCCAGCATCAATTGCACTGAATACCTCCTGACAGACCATGATTCCCTAAAAACAATAGCTACACCACCTCCCTGTCCCTCTAGCCATGGCTGATGCTGCACAGAGTACCCAGCCAGAACAAGGTCAGTCAATAAAGGCCCTGACTTAGTGTTCAACGAGGTCTCTGTGATACATGCGAGGTCAGCCGCATGGTCCAGGATCAATTCCTGGACAGCTGTAACTTTATTGACCACCGACCTCGTGTTTAACAGCATCAGCATTGGGTCCCCCAATCATGAACCACCTGCATGGAGGGAAGCAAGGAGGACAGAAACCAAGCATTTGTCCTGTCTCACAGATCAAACATATCCCTCACCAGGACAATATTTTCCCCGCCCCATCACAACCCCAATGGCCGCACACACACCCCAGCAAGCCCCCCCCCCCTATCTGGACCTCCCCACCCCTAGCTACCCTGTCCAGAAGGTGAGGGAGATTCCAGGTCATGATTCCCTCTCACACCAGGAAGCAAGACCCCTCCTCCCCAAACCCAGTCCCTCCCTTCCCCACTCACACTGGGGTAGGGAAAACCACCCCCACCATGTATCCTTCCCTCACCAATCACCCCAGTAATTACTCCAACTTCTGCCATCCACTGTACTCAACCCACTCCCCCTCCCACAACTGCCACTTGAAGTTAAATCCTGACAAGACAGAAGTGATGTTTGTGGGGAAAGTTGGGGGAGTGATGCCCCCCCATCATTGATGGGGTCCATCCTCCCTTGGTATCTCAGGTCCAGAGTCTGGGTGTGCTCCTGGATCTGCAGCTACGTCTGGATGTCCAGGTAGCAGCTGTGGTGAAGGGTGCATTCCGCCAGTTACATCTGGTATGTCGGCTTAGGTCGTATGTCTCTGACTCGGACCTGGCCACAATCATCCATGCTTTTATTACCTCGAGATTGGACTACTGCAACGCACTCTACATGGGGCTACCCTTGGTGCTGGTCTGGAGACTGCAGGTGGTGTAGAATGCGACAGCCCGTCTCCTGAATGGGACGGGCCAACGCGAGCGCATTACTCCAGTACTTTGCTCTCTGCACTGGCTGCTGATAGTCTTCCAGCCCAATTCAAGGTGTTGGTCTTGACCTTTAAAGCCTCAAATGGCCTGGGCCCCACCTACCTGCAGGACTGCCTTGTCCTCCGGATCCTTGATCGACTCTGCTGTTGGCCAGAGGTGCCATGCTCTAGGTTCCCCGGGTTTCCTGGGTGTCGACCATGAGGAGGGCATTTTCTGTGGCTGCGTCATGGCTGTGGAACTCCCTCCTGTTAGAGGTCCACCTGGCTGTCGATCTCCCCTCTTTCCGTAGACATTATAAGACCTGGCTGTTCCGCCGGATCTTCACCGAGGGAGATGGGATGGGTGGGTTGGGTTAGGGAGGGTTTTTTGATACTGTTAATTTAACTTTGGGATTTTGGGAGGGGGTTTAGTGTATTTTATCTTTTATTTTAAAATGTTGTTAGCCGCCCCGAGATGCTTGTAGCAGGATGGGGTGGCATATAAATTTTAATAATAAATAAATAAACCAGGGGGCCTCAGTAACCCACTCTGCCCCAGAACACACACTCCCCCCTAATCACCCCAATCCCCACCTAAGGGCCACAGCCAAAGGGCCCTTTGGTGTGGTCCTTAAGCACGCTGTCTGTAGCACGTGCCTGCGGCACAGTCGAGCAACAGGCTACTTATGACCCCCTCAGCCAGGTAGCCACAACCAACAGAGAAGCCTTGGCCCCGCACCCTTTCCCAAAGAAAGGGGAGGGAGGAAAGGTAGCCTTCAGGGCCAGGCAGCTGGTACCTCTTGGGGTGGGGGGAAGGGGGTGAGCCATGAACAAACTCCCAGACCCCTCAAGTCCAACAGCTAGGGGAAGTGGCAGTGGTGGCAGCAGCAAGCAGGATGGTGTACAGTCAAGCAGCAGGCTGCTTATGGCTCCCTCAGCCAGGTAGCCATGCCTCACAGAGGAGCCTTGCCCCCCCTCCCAAACAAGGGGGAGGGAGGAAAGATAGCATTTATTTATTTATTTATTTATTTATTTATATGCCTCCCCCCCATGCCTATGGCATCTTGGGGTGGCTTCCAACATAATATAAAACAATTTTTTAACATAAAAAATCTACATCTTAATTAAAACAAATTTAAAACACCCCCACAGAAATAACCCACCCACCCCCACCCTCCCCTCCGAAGGCCTGGGTGAACAGCCAAGTCTTACAGATATGTCGAAAGGCCAACAGGCCCAGGGCCAGGTGAGCCTCCTCCAGGAGGGAATTCCACAACCGCGGCCAGGCCACCAAGAACACCCTCTCCATTGTGGCCCCCCGTCTTACACGGGGGACCTCCAGAAAGGCGCCCCTGGCGGACTGAAGGGATCGCTCTGAGGCGCGGAGGGTGAGGAGGTCCCCGAGATATGAGGGGCCCAGACCGTGCAGGGCTTTGTAAATCAATACTAACACCTTGAATCTGGCTCGGTATGAAATAGGCAGCCAGTGCAGAGCGCAGAGCACTGGTGTTATGTGCTCACGCCGCCCTGTCCCCATCAGGAGATGGGCTGCCACATTCTGCACTAGCTGCAGCCTCTGAACCAGAAACAAGGGAAGCCTCACATAGAGCACGTTGCAGTAGTCTAGCCTCGAGGTGATGAAGGCATGGACGAGAGTGGCCAGATCGGGCCTGGAGAGGAAAGGTCGAAGCCCCCGTACCAGATACAGCTGGAGAAAGGCAGTTTTAGCCACCACCACCACCTGCCGATCCAGACAGAGGCCCGGAACCACCCCCAGACTCCAAACCTGAAGAGCAAAAGGCGAGCGAACCCTCCCATCAGGGGGGCCAGCAACTCCCCCGCCCTTCCCACCACCATCACCTCCGTCTTATTGGGATTGAGCTTCAGTCTGCTCTGCCACATCCAATCCGCCACGGCCTCCAAACTTTGGGAGAGTAACGAGACAGCAGGACCTGGGTCAATTGAAAATGAGAGGTACAGCTGAGTATCATCAGCATATTGGTGACATCGCACCCCGAACCCTCTCACGATCTCCCCCAGGGGCTGCATATACACATTGAACAACAGTGGAGACAGGATGGAACCCTGCGGAATGCCGCAGGTCAAGGCCTGGGGGCTAGATGTTTCAGCACCCAGCACCACCCACTGGCTTCTACCTGAGAAGAATGAGCGGAACCATCCAAGGACAGTCCCATCCAGTCCTCCCAAGTCTCGCAGCCGTCTCAAAAGCAGCCCATGGTCCACGGTATCAAAAGCGGCCGAGAGATCTAGCAGGATCACAAAGGTCGAACATCCTGCATTCATCTCCTGGCAGAGATCATTCACCAAGGTCACCAACGCCATCTCAGTACCATAGTCAGGGCAGAACCCAGATTGAAAAGGGTCATTTGCCCATATAATTGATCAACTTTATACACTTTGGCAACACTGATGACATGCAACAATGACCAAGCACTAGATAGTTGACTGGGACTGTTCCTGGGTAAATGTCAGGGCTCACGGAGGATCTGGGCAGGGCCGGAGCTGGGGCCCCTGTCTTCTGTCCTGCCAAAGGTGAGACTGTGCCACTGACAGGGTGCGGGGGGCCATCGAGGTGGCAGGATGGAGCCCCCAGCAGCAGGGAACACCCCGGTTATACCCGACGAGGTGTGGGCGGGGGAGGACCCGAGAGCCACGGCCCTGTCAGAGGCAGTGCGCCCGACTCCTAGGTGCATGTGCAGCATGGTGCAGTTGTCTGGACAACCAAGGACAACGCCTGCACGAGGCAGCAGGGTGGATCTAGCAGCACCATAAAGAGGCAACAGAGAGAGAGCTGCCCTGCCAGTGATCAGCATTTGTTGCTCTAGACTGGCCACTTGTGAGGAACTGAAGTTTGTGATCTTGTTATTGGAGAGGCTGGGTATCGTGGTTGTGTGTGGGTGTGAGAATGGTTGTGTGTGTGCGTAAGGTTGGGTGTGTTTGTGGGTACGGGCATGGGTGTCTCCCCCCCCCCCTTTTCCACCCCTGGTCCTGCCCTTTGTTCTGGAAAGGAAGTCCTATCACATCCACTCCCCAAATTCCTTGGGTCCCCACAGTAGTTTTACTCACTCCGTCTCCACTCCCATGGCTCCCGTAGTGTATGGTATCTCTGTCCTGTGACTCCTTAAGTGAGCACAGCTGGTCCCTGCCCTGTGATGACCTTGCCTACTTTGTTAAGAAACTAAAGGGCTCTATAAGATCCTGAGGGCACTTCATTACCCAGAGAGACCTCGTACAACGTAAGGGTTTGGTGGCATCCCCCCTTTTCCCCCAGTCCCTTCCTAACAATAAAAGGGTTGCAGCTTGTACAGGTAAACAGCTACTGCCCAACATGTTGTACTTTTAAATTTCAAGGTGAGCAATTCAAAGACCTAAAACCTGCACGTAGGACTAAGAGTAGGAATTATGTTCCCCTATGTGGAATTTGATTTTCTTAAGGTATATGTTTAACTTGCAGAGATTCAGAATTAGAGTCGGTGGGAGGAAATCCCCAGTCCAGGATGGCTGTGGCAGAATAGATGGGATGGGTAGAAAGAGCAAGCAAGGGACAGAGGTAGGGAAATGGACAGTGTGTGAGAGAGAACCAGACAGACATACAGGGGTGGAGGTAGGGAGAGAAAGTGAGGGAAAGGGATTGTGGGAGGAAAGGGACCACAAGAGAATTTTTAATTTTTATTTTTTTTATTTTCCAAATTTATACCCCGCCCCCTCCTGCAACGCAGCTCGGGGCGGCTTCCAACAATCAATCAGTAAAAACATTAAAATTCATTTTAAAACCGGCAAATATTAAATATAAAATATAACATATAAACCAGGGCTAGACATATAAAATAATAAATAAATGGGTGGGGGACTAAAATCGTCCCTCCCCACCCTCCCTCCCAAAGGCCTGGGCAAACAGCCAGGTCTTACAGTTCCGCCGAAATGTCAAAAGGCTTGGGGCCAGGCGAGCTTCCTCCGGAAGGGAGTTCCACAGCCGCGGCCCTACCACCGAGAATGCCCGCTCCATCGTGGCCCCCCGCTTAACACGGGGGACCTCCAGGAGGGCACCCCCGGCAGACCGCAGGAGTCGTTCCGGGGCGCGAAGGGCGAGGCGGTCCCTAAGGTAAGAGGGGCCAAGGCCGTATAGGGCTTTATAGATCATTACTAGGACCTTGAACTTGGCCCGGCACACTATCGGCAGCCAGTGCAGCGCTCGGAGCACCGGTGTAATGTGCTCCCGGCGACCCGTCCCCGTAAGAAGACGGGCCGCCGCATTCTGCACCAGCTGCAGCCTCCGGGCCAAGAACAAGGGAAGCCCCACGTAGAGCGCGTTACAGTAGTCGAGCCGCGAGGTGACGAAGGCATGGATGAGGGAGGCCAGGTCCGGGCCAGAGACATACGGACGCAGCCTACGTACCAGATAAAGCTGGCGGAAGGCAGCCTTAGCGACTGCCTCCACCTGCCGCTCCAGCCGCAGGTCTGCGTCCAATATGACCCCCAGACTCCGGACCTGCTGAGCTACAGGGGGGCAAACCCCCCCAACCAGGGGGGCCACCACCCCCTTCGCCCTCCCCACCACCATCACCTCCGTCTTATCTGGGTTGAGCTTCAGTCTGCTCCGCCGCATCCAATCCGCCACGGCCTCCAAACATTGGGATAGCACCGAGACAGCAGGGTCTGGGTCGGTAGAAAACGAGAGGTACAGCTGAGTATCATCAGCATACTGGTGACATCGCACCCCGAACCCTCTCACGACCTCCCCCAAGGGCTGCATATAGATGTTAAATAATAATGGAGACAAGATCGATCCCTGCGGAACGCCACACGGTAAGGCGCGGGGGCTCGATGTTTCTTCCCCCAACACCACCCGTTGGCTCCTCCCCGAGAGGAATGAACGGAACCATTCAAGAACAGTCCCGTCCAGACCCCCCCGGTCACGCAGTCGTCTCAACAGCAGCCCATGGTCCACGGTGTCAAAAGCGGCCGAGAGATCGAGCAGGATGAGAAATGTCGAACATCCCGCATCCATCTCCCGGCGGAGGTCGTCCACCAAGGCCACCAACGCCGTCTCGGTGCCATAGCCGGGGCGGAACCCAGATTGAAAAGGGTCAAGGAGCCCGATATTATCTAGATGACCCTGGAGCTGGAGCGCCACTGCCCGCTCAATAACCTTCCCTAAAAAGGGAAGGTTAGAGACAGGTCGGTAGCTGGCGAGCGCGTCTACGTCCAACGATGGTTTTTTCAGCAGGGGGCGCACCACAGCCTCTTTAAGGCAAGGCGACAACCTCCCCTGCCGAAGGGACGCATTCACTACCCTCGCCAGCACCGTCCCCAACGTCTCCCCGGAAGCTTTTATTAACCAGGACGGGCACGGATCCAGTTGACAACACGTGGCCCTCACAGACCCCAGGACATCCACCACATCGGCCGGCGTCACTTCCCGAAACTCACCCCACAAAGATGGACCAGACGGGCCCTCCGCCCCCCCGCGCTCTTCCCCTACTGCCATCAACCCAGCGTCAAAGTCGGTCTGAATCCGAGCAATCTTGTCTGCGAAGTAGGTGACAAACTCCTCACAGCGGGCCCGGGACAAGTCCCCATCCAGGCGGAGGGAGGCCGGACTAACCAGCCCCCGCACCACCCGAAACAGCTCCGCCGGACGCGACTTCGCAGACGCTATGAGGACCGCAAGGAACTCCTTCCTCGCCGTCCTCACAGCCTCAACATAGGACCGCAAATGGGCCCTATGGAGAAGACGATCGGAGTCAGATCGAGTCCGACGCCAGCGTCGCTCTAGCCTCCTGCCTACACGCTTCATACACCGCAGCCCCTCAGTAAACCAAGGGGTCCTGCGGTGACGAGACCAAGGCAGAAGGTGAGAGAAGTGAGAGAAGACAAGAGCAAATGGGTGTTTTCAGACGGACACACGACTGCCCACCTCCAAGTGGCAGCTCTGGGGGTGCACCTCCGGGTCCACCCACCCTCACCCCTACAACAGTCTGTTTCAGACAGACCCACTGGTTGCCTCGGCCTGTGGTCCATGGTATGCCCATGCAGTACCCTCCGACACACTATAGAGTTGTAGGCTAGAGTATGCACAATGCTATGGTGTTGTCCGGAACAATGGCCAGCTGGAAGCAGAGCGGCATCATGAGTCTGTGCATTACATGGACTGCTGCTCCACTTCGGGCCGGTGCACTGGATTTGACCAGCCTACTTGGCCTCTGACACTCCAGGATGTTCTGGAGCGCTGACGGCAGGGCTGCCCTGGAGCGTGCCTGCTTCGCCTGCACATCTGGCAGACTGCCAGCCTGTCCATCTAAAAACACAATGCAGAACTTCCACTGATTAGGACTTCTCCCCCCTCCTCCCCAAACCCATGATGTTACACCCTTGGTCCTCTTCAGATTCACTGTTATTTAGGATACAGGTTCTGGCTGAGATTATCTATGGTTCCTATTTTCAACAGGGACAAGTCAATCTCCTTAAGATATTACTTGTGAGATAATCCTCCAAAGAGGGGGACGTGTATTTCAGCACAGCTTTTAACTGGAGTGAGTCCTCAGTTTGATATCTAGAGCCAAGGGGTCAAAGAAAAATTTTCTGTCGTGCTTTAAAATGTTGAAACACTCAGGGTGTTTTCAAACATGACGGTGGCACCGTTTAACCTGCTTTAGCACAGATAAAACCAGGGGTCACCATCACATTCAAATGTACCCACAAGATGTTTTCCCCAGGCTGGATCCTGACTGGGGGGGAGGGGGCTAGCCCGGGCTGTGACTCGGGGAAGTCCCCGAGTCACAGGCTGGGCTAATCCCCATCACAGTCAGGATCTGGCCACCAGACCCAGAGGAAAGCAGGCTTTCACATTTGAAAGGCCGCTTTACTTCGACTTGGTACAGAGTGGAGGGGGGCTGGGCACCATGGTGGCTGTTATTAGCTGTCCGTCAGCTGAGGGGGGCAGGCCTCTGCATGCAGCACGTGGGTAGGGTTGGGCAGACAACCATCCGTGCATGTTCCCGCTCCCTCCCTGACCCAGCTCCTGTCATGTTAGTTCAGTGACTGGGCTGGATCCCGACACGAATGATGGCTCCCAACACTGCCCAGGTAAGTCCGTGGTGGCAGTAGGTGCCGTCAGCACCCACAGTTCTTAAAAGGAGGAGAAGAGAAGAAGGGTGATGATCTGGGGCCTCTGGTATGCAATATACTTTGTAATTAAATACCAGTAGCTGAGTTTGCCAAGACTATCTTAGTTCCCTTAGATGTAGAAATGGAAGGATTCCCAGATGATACAACTTCTTAGTGGTAGCCAATCCTCCAACACAACTGTCATTATTGTCTCTTGTGGAATCTAAACAAAGACTTTTTGCAGGAAGCTGATTACAGTGCAACAGTAGAATTTGAGTGCATACTTTTCTAGGGCCTCGTCTGTCTTGACCTGAAGAAATCTGTGCAATGTCAAAAGTCAAAGGAATAACCTGAGATTATGTCTCAGGAAAGAGGTCAGAATTCCCTTTTAATTCTATTTAAATTTTTATACCGGGCATGTTACTGTGGCATCTGAATCAGGAATATTTTGCAAGGGACTTAGCCACACCTAAACAGCTGGCAGCAGCACCAGATATCAAGGGAAACCCAAGGAAATGTTTGGACACACCCTAATGCTACATGAATGACTAAAAAAATACCTGGATTTTTTCCTTGAGAATATTCTCGACCCATGAGGCATCTCTGGCTGGGAGTGAAAAATTATATGTAGCTGTAACTGCCTCATAATTGCTAAAATGAGTGGTTAATATGGTCCATTACAGCTTTCTTATAGTGTACCTTTGCAAGATGATGACTTCTTTAAGCCTATGATTTTATATCAGGCCCTCTAGGAAAGCTAAGCAGTTGCACAGTTTATGCCTAGAGACATTTTATCAGACAATCTCTTGAATACAAAGAGACCAATGTGCCCAAACTAACAGTTTTTTAAAACATGAGAATTAGAAAGGGAAATGTATAGAAAATGTATAGAAAACACCAACATGAGTGCAATCCTGTCCTCATTGATGTAGATGGCTGAGCTCCCATTGACTCTAATAGGTAGGGTTTGCACCCTAAGAACCAGTACAAGGAAACAGTGCAGACATATAGGAACAAAATCAGAAGGGCAAAGGCACAAAATGAACTACAGGTAATAAGGGTTGCAAAAATAAGTTTATAACTGATTATACTTGAGGGCACATTCCCTCCACCCATTGAAGTCAATGGCAAATCTCCCACTGACTCTAATAGTGGAGGACTGTGAAGGAGGTTGAAGTGCTCAACATCTTCTTTGCTTCTCTCTTCAGAAAACAGGCAATTGTGACCAGATGTTCCAATCAGTGCATTAAATATTAAGAAACAGCAGAACATGATGCAGGTCAGAATAGGTTAAAGACTATCTGGCTATCTTATATGTATTTGAGTTAGTATTGCCTGATTAAATTTATTTTATTTATTTTATTTTTATTTATATAAAATTTTTATCTCACCCCTCCTGCCCATAGGGCAGCCCGGAGCGGCAGACAACAATATAAAACAATAAAAAAATAAAACAATTTTAAACAATTAAAAATTCACAGATATGCAGGGAAAAGAAACCCTCCCACCTCTACAGCTCCCACCCTACCCCTACCCCTCGCCAAAGGCCTGGTGGAACAGCCAGGTTTTACATAAACGCCGAAATAACAGGAGAGTGGGGGCCAACCGAGCCTCCTCCAGGAGCTAATTCCACAGCACAGGGGTGGCCACCGAAAAGGATCTAGCATCGATGGCCACCCACCTCACCCGGAGAACCTCCAAAAAGGCTCCCACGGACGATATCAAGGGTTGTACGGGCACATGGGGAGTGAGGCAGTTCTGCAGATAACTAGGGCCCAGGCCGTGAAGGGCTTTAAAGGTTAAAACCAGCACCTTGAACCTGGCCCGGTGCTTTATAGGCAGCCAGTGCAGAGCCCGGAGCACTGGTGTCATGTGCTCCCTGCGACCCACCCCCGTAAGGAGACGGGCTGCGGCATTCTCTACCAGCTGCAGCCTCCGGACCAGCTTCTCAGGCAGCCCCACGTAGAGCGCATTGCAGTAATTCAGTCTCAAGGTGATGAAGGCATGGATGACAGTGGAAAGGTC
This sequence comes from Sphenodon punctatus, assembly GCA_003113815.1. Classification (NCBI taxonomy): domain Eukaryota; kingdom Metazoa; phylum Chordata; class Lepidosauria; order Sphenodontia; family Sphenodontidae; genus Sphenodon; species Sphenodon punctatus. Next base: position 4,719,746 of record QEPC01001665.1, on the reverse strand, counting down.
AGAGTCTGAAAGATACGGCCGAAGCCGCTGGATAAGATGTAGCTTGAAAGGCACTCCCCGCCACAGCCACAACCTGAGATTCCAGGCTGAGCCGTGAATCAAGGAGCACACTGTCACGGGTTGAAGGTCCGCACCCCCACTTTACTGAGTTTGAGTGATTCAGTTTCCCTTGCGCACAGCCCACTTGAATTAGTTTCTCTCTCTGGCTAATTCAATCTGCCACAGGGACAAATCCTTTGTCACTCAAGGGCTCGATCCTTCCCGTTTACAGACTCTTTACTCTCTTTACTCTCGCAAGAGCTTGAGGGCTCTTGTTGCTCATTTGTGTTCCAATGTTAGACACAAACACTTCTTCATAAAGATAAGAAGTAAGTTTATTGATTACATAAGCAAGATAGTTGATACAGAGTGGTTACTAGAAATCAAAAGGTAAATATAACGCATTCCTGATCTATACTGGTTGAGTTCCTAAATCAGCATCTTACCCTACAAAGGTCCATAAGTTCTGGTTCCTCTCAGCCCTTAATGTAAGCGACTGGGCACTGGTTTCTTAGTTGGTAGAAAGCAATTCATCCCTCTCTGTTCATGATCTCCAGCCTGACTGCTGGCAGGCTTTTCGTATGCAGATGCTGAAGATGGCTCTCTCAAGGGATAGCCAAGCTGGGTTAAGTAGTCTTCTTCCTTCTTTGTCTCGGGTTTCCCGCCTTTGGGGAAGCATGACAGCTGTTTTGCATCTCCACAGGTCTGTCTGGCAAGTGTGCTCAAATAATATACATTGTTTGTACCTCTTTGCATTTCCTCTAGCTTGGTCACCTGTTACAGCCCTAATTTGAGTTGTACAGTTCTCAGTTATAACATTACATACATGTGGAACATTTTGCTTTACATATTTACCAGGCTTGTAGTCTACATGTAGGACTGTGTTACACCTGTGTGACCCTATGTTCCTCTGTGACAGCCCCCCTGTAAGATTGCATGTGAAGTGGGCACGCCAGAGTCCCATAACATGCTTAGACTGGTGTGCCTTACCGGTGTGTGTAGGGGTATGCAACCTCCCTACCTCCTTTCCATGTGGTTGAATCCTATTAAAGTTGAACCTTTGGTTTTCCAAACCCTCTGTCAATCCTGTGGGGCTATCATGTTCACGTGTTTTCCACCATGTCATAGTGGAGTGATCGTGTGACCCATACCCTTCAAGGTAAATCAGTAGGTGTTTGCATAAGACTGGGAAACAAAGGTTGTTAACATGGTGTTCCCACCAATTTGTCACAGCCACAAACTTTGGCCATGTTTCCAGAGTATCTGGCAGCCTGTTTCTTACTGGCTGTATGTCTGTTCCTCATGTGATAACTTCTTTGTGTGATCTATTTGGACTAACCAGAGTGTAGATCAGAAGCATTATTAGGAGATACAGGAGGGAGTGTGGAGTAAGTGTGACACCTTTTACACTACTGAGCACCCCCCTTCTGTTGTCTGTGTAACTCTGCATTTCCAAACACTTTTCACCAGGAGTAATGCTGTAATTCCCAGTGGGTAGATTGTTATCATGTGGTATTCTCATTTCCCCCTTGGCTGTGATGCTTTGTGTGGATGTCTTTGTATTCAAATCAATCACCCAGCCAAAAACTGCTTCTGTGGAGGGGCTTTTGTCAGCGGCCTCTCTTGTGCCCTGCCCCTGACTTCTGTTCATACCTCCAGGATCCCCTGGGTCCATATAACCATGTCTTTCTCCTTTTGGGGAGTCTGACTTTGTGACATGGGTGTGAGAACCCCCAAGTATCCCTTCAGACTTCCCCACACCAAACTCCAGAGGATTTAGTTTACCAAGTGCAGTGGCTTGACTCTAGACACTGTTAACCGTTTCCGCCCCTCCAGTCTCTACTTCAGCAGCATTTCCCTGGTCCTTCTTAGGTAAGACAGAGGTGCACAGTTCACTCTTAGACTGATGTTCCTGTCCCTTTAGGCTTACAGGGTGGTGCATTTCTATCCCTGGGGAAGAGGTACCCATTGTTCCCCCCTTCATCCCAGGAAAGGTTTCCTGCACATTCTTGCCTCCTCCTAAGGTAGAATCCTCCACCTCCAGGCTTGCCTGTAACCCCTTGGGTTCAGTTAGCCACTTCCCACCTTCTCTTAAGGTAGGACAACAAACCTCCAGGTCATTCTGCAACCCCCTGGTTTGAGTAGGGGCATTTGCAGCCTCTAACTCTCCCCCTGTGGTGGTTACTCAGTTTGATTCTGCAGGATTTGGTCCCTCCTGTGTAAGGTGGGGTGCCAAGTCCTGGACTTCAGTATCTGGTTGACCCATTGGCTTCACTCCTTTCAGTTCCCCATGTGAGACATGCAGTTTTCTCCCCGAGTCTTGTCCTCCCCTGCCTTCCGGCTGGTTTGGGGACTCCTCTTTGGGGTTTTCCTGCCCCTGAGTGGAGTTCACAGGTTGGGGTGTAGAATCTGTAAAGCCTTCCTCCCCGTCCCCTCCACTAGGGTTGCTCTCTGTCTCCCCATGTTCCAGGGGTAGAGGTGCAACTTGTTCAGGGTTCTCTGAGTCTTGTTGCCCCTCACCCTCCCTTCCTGGGTTGCTCTCCAGCTCCCCATGTTCCTGGGATTGGGCATTTTCCAGCCTCCATTCCAGCATCCATTTGTTTATAGCATTCCCCACCAACATTTCATTTTGTGCCTTTCTGGGGAGTACTGCCACCTGGATTGGTCCTTTTGTGCCTTCCCATTCTAAATCTACAGTGGCTGTGGGCAGAATATCCCTGATCCCCATTGCCAGGGATATCACAACCTTTCTATGAGTGTTTATTTTATGTTT
>QEPC01001665.1:4684607-4707425 GCA_003113815.1 Sphenodon punctatus | reverse complement strand
GGCTGCCGATAGCATGCCGAGCCAGGTTCAAGGTATTGGTGTTAATATACAAGGCCCTTCACGGTCTGGGCCCCTCATACCTCAGGGACCGCCTCGCCCTCCGTGCCCCAGAGCGGCTCCTTCAGTCTGCCAGGGGTGCCTTCTTGGAAGTCCCCTGTGTTAAGCGGGGGTCACAATGGAGAGGGCATTCTCGGTGGCTGGGCCACGCCTCTGGAATTCCCTCCTGGAGGAAGCTCGCCTGGCCCCTAGCCTTTTGACATTTCGGCAAATCTGTAAGACCTGGCTGTTCACCCAGGCCTTTGGGGAGGGGGGTGGGGTGGGGGAGGGGGTGTTTTATCTTCCCCCACTCTTATTTATTTATTTATTTATTATCCCATCCTGTTCTATTGTAGTGTTTTTATGGATTGTTTTATTATATTGTTTAAATTTTTAATTGTTTTATAACTAACTTGTTAGCCACCCTGAGCTGTTTGCAGGAGGGGCAGGATACAAATTGAATAAATAAATAAATAACAAAAATGTTTTATTCCATTTAAACGATCTTTACTAAAAAGTTCTATTAATTGTGCATGTAAACATCTAAAATGTTTTAGCATTATGCTCAAAATGTTCTGTTTACATTATTAAAACAATTTTAATGTATCATCTAAGGACAAACTGTTTTTAGATGACATTAAAAACTATTTAGTCTGTTTTAAGATGTTTTGAATGTGATCACATAAACAGTTAAAATATTTCATTTTAAAACACTTCCTGGTTTTGGTTCATTTTTTAAAAATGCCTTTCTTTTGGTATTACTGACACGATTCAATTTGGAAACGATGCAGATCAATCATTTTAATCGTGTAAAAAGAACAGTTTTGGTTAGAACAGTTAGAACATTTTGGTTTTAGTAAAGATCATCTAAATGATTAGAATGTTAGAATGTTTTGATTTTAGTAAAAATCGTCTAAACAGAATAAAACATTTTTGTGATCGTCTAAAAACAGCCTCTATAATTCTATGAGTCTACACTTCCAGAATATCTTATAGAAGCAAATTCTGGAGCTGAATCTTACAGTCCCTTTAGTGTCTTTTTTGAGAAGGCTTTCTATTCAGCACAGCCTGTAGGGGAATGACCTTCCCTAAGGAAAAATAGGCACAATTCATGCCTATGTAAAGGGACATTGCAGAGTAAAAAAAAACCCAACCCATCTGCCATCTTAGGCTGCGTTCCCATCTTCAGCGGCGGTGGCGGCCGAGGGAGGGGCGAGGGAAGACATGGCAGTGCGGAGGAGCCGGCTGACAGGAAAAGAGCTGGTGCGAACGGGGATCTGCCGTGGTTTCTCTTGCGCATGTCAGGGCAGGATTTTGCGCCCTGACATACGCGAGAAAAGCCACGGCAGATCCCCGTTTTCACCAGCTCTTTTCCTGTCAGCCGGCTCCTCCGCACTGCTGCGTCTTTCCTGGTCCTTTCCTCTGCCACCACCACCGCTGCAGATGGGAACGCAGCCTTAAGTAATGCCCAAGGCAACTAGAAAATGTTAGAAAATTAACAAACCATGACTTTATATCATAAAAATAGGACTTTTCTATCTAATAGATTGACCCCTTGTTACAGAAGAACACTGGAGAAAAGAGGAAGTCATAGTTAGTTGTTGTGGGATGGAATAGCTTTGGAATGTTAAGCCAGCCTGGACAGTGACTGGTGCATTTTAAAAGAGCAACTGACCAGGGTGGACAGCTGAAGGAGAGAGAAGGCAGAAGGGATTATAGGAACAGAAGGTTGCTACCTTGTAAACAAGGTTCTTCGAGATAGCTCCTAACATTCTCACAAGTCTTGAATAAATTTTTATCTGTTATCTGAAAATGAAACCTAAACTGTTACCTGTTCTTTATATATAATAAATTGAATTGTGTTTACCTGGAGGCTGGGGTACCATCTGCCTCACCCCTGCTTGGCTACAATGCTGCTAATTGGGGATCACCACCAGGAACCAGGTCTGGAAAAGGTGAAACACCACTAGAGAGAGAGCAAACCCGGACCAAGGGTCAAGCCTGTGGACCCTTGGGGAGTGAGGAGTAACAGGCTGGTGGCAGCGAAAAGCCCCAGAGTCCAGAAGATCACCACATTTGGTGGCAGTGGTGGGATTCACCAAACAGACTTTGGACTGTGTGAGACAGGTAACATGAGTGCAGAGCAGTTTGCTCAGATAGATCATAAGGAGTTGGAGGAAGAATGTGAGTTGCATGACATTCCTTACAAAGGAGTCGAAACAGCAGCCCCGAGACAGCAGTTGCTGGAGCTGGTGGCTGCCCAAACCCCTTCCTCTGTTTAGCTACCTAGTCCCAAGGAGCCCATATCAACTATGAGAGGGAGCGCCTGGAGCTGGAAAGGAAGAAGTTAGAGCTGCAGGAGATGGAGATTAGGGACCAGGAATGGCAACGTCACCATGACCTTGAGATGGCCAAGTTGAGGAACGAGCAGCCCATCCAGATTATATTTTATTTATTTATTTATTTATTTATTTAATAGATTTATATCCCGCCCCTCCTGCAAAGCAGCCTGGGGCGGCTTCCAACAATAAAATACAATAAAAACAGTTTAAAACATTCAATACAATATTAAAATATTAAAACAGGGCTAAATATAATAAATAATATAAATAATGGAGATTACCTCCAAAGACTTTCCCTCTTTTGTGCCAGGCAGTGATCCTCATCCTTTCCTCACTGCCTTTGAAAGGACTGCAAAAACACTTCAGATTCAACCTCATGATTATATGCGTTATTTACCATCTGTAATTTCTGGAGAGTTAATGGGGATGTATGCTAGTTTCCCAGAGGAGTGGAGCATGGATTATGAGGAGTTTATGAAGGCTGTGTGCCAGCAGTTTAATTTAACTCCTGGTAGTTTTAGGAAAAGGTTTAGAAATCTGCAGTGATCTGCAGGAGAATCTATGTACCAAGTGGGTACTAAGTTAACTGAACACCTGCATCAATGGTTAAAGAGGGCAGGTGCAGATTCAAGGGAAAAGGTCTAGATTTGGTAGGATTAGAGCAATTCTTTAAACTGTGCCCTTATGAAATTAAGGTCCCCTTAAAGGACCTGAACCTCCAGACAGTGTTGAAAGCAGCTGTGTTAGCAGAAAGTGTCATGGAGGAACATGAGGCCTCACAGGAGATATATTGGAGTATAGGTCTAACAAATATATTAAGCTAAAGATTAAACATGTATGTAATGTTGAAGCTAGGATGTGAAAACTCAATTCATGTAATGTAAGACTGTGAACTAGAAACTCGATCCAGGCACTGCAGAGAGACAGAGAGATAAGACTGTGTATTTGGGAAGCCTAGCCAGACAGAAACCATTTACTTGCAAATGAACTTCTTCCTTTACGGACGTGACTACAGTCACACAGCTACAAGTTTCTCCAGGCGGGAAAAGGCAAACAAAGACATCGAAAAGGGTATTTAAGCAAATGGAGAAGACAAAGAAGCGCCGTTAAGCCATCTTCTTCTACCTCTTGGAGAGAACTCATCTCCATCTTGCTTGCCAGCAAGAAGACTACTGGAACTATGGACTGAGAGGAAAGACTTTGCTTTCTACCAACTAAGAGATCAGTGCCCAGTCATCCTACATCACTGACTGAGAATGTGCTTTCTATACGGTAAACTTTATATAGAGATTCACCCAGTATAGAATAGGAATGTGTTATGTTACTTTTCATTTTGATTAGCCACTCTGTATCAACTGTTCTAGCTTATGTAATCAATAAACTTTCTTCTTAACTTTATTAAGAAGTGTCAGTGGTCTAATATTGGGAATACAAACCGAGCAACTTGAGTTTCCAAACTCTCGTGAACCCAGAGAGAGAGAGAGAGAGAGAGTCTGTGAACGGGATTTCTGGGAGTTTGGGGTGGCAAAAGGATTCTCCTCCTTGCAGAACTAGACCAGCCAGAAAGAGAACTGGTTCAGGTGGACTGCAAGTGAGGGAAATTGAGTCACCCAACCCAAAAAAGTGGGGTGTTGGACCCTCAAACCCATGACAGACAGCCTGCTGTTAAACAGAGAGTGGGGGGAAAGAAGATCTTTAGACAGGACAGGCCTTATCAAAAAAGGAACCTGAAGAATGGAAAGTTAGATCCACCTCCTGTTAATGGGAAGCCCATTAACAAAGTGGATGGAAAAGAATCAGGGAGTTCATATAAGAGGAGCAGTCTTTCAAGAAGGAGATGTTTTAAGTGTCAAGTGCTGGGGCATATTGCATCTCAGTGTTCTGAGACCCTTTCCCACACCAAAACTTCCCATTCTCAGTAGGCTTTGTGGCTAGGGTAGACAAACCTAAGGATTTCTCTAATATAAATCTGATAGGGGTAACTATTTCCTTCCCTGAGGAGTTAACTGAACCCTACCCAGAACATATAAGAGTTAAGGATATATCTGTCGTGGGATGGTGAGATACAGGGGCAGAGGTATCTCTGATCAAGGCCAAACTGATAACGGAAGAAGATATAGTACCAGCAAGAACCCTGAGGATAAAAGGGGTATTAGGATCACCCAGTGAATTCAGGGTGGCCCGGCTCAAGGTGTCCTGGCAAGATTGGGAAGGGCTCTGGGAGTTTGGAGTGGTGGAGGATCTCCATACTCCTCTGTTGCTAGGTAATAACCTGGAAAAAGCCACATGCTTGGTGAGTGTAGTCACCAGAAGTCAGCAGAAGTGGGCTGACAGGAAAGGACTTGTGATTTCTCCTGTGGGAGAAGAGACTAGGACCTCTGAGAAAATTGGACAGGGCAAGAATCTAGCTGATCTGGATTCAGAGTGTCCAAAAGGTGGGTTAGTGGAAAGTAAAACGAATTGGGAGGAACTCCTGATGAATTGTCTAGGGGTAACTGAGGAATTTAAAGAAGAGTTGTTCTCAGACTCTAGCTTGGCTCAAGTGAAAAAAGAGGCTAAAAAGGGAAATTAAGACTTTGCAGAAGACTGTAGAGAGAAAATAGTCTGGAAAAATGGCCTATTATATCGCATGTGGATTCCTCCTAACAGAGATGCGAGTTGGGACCCTTGTAGCCAACTGATAGTGCCACACAGGTTTAGGGGAAAGTTGTTGCATATAGCCCATGATCTCCCTAGTGCTGGGCATTTGGGCATTGGGAAGACTCGTAACAGAGTCTCAAAGTTTTTTATTGGCCTGGGATTACTAGAATGGTGACCCATTATTGTAGGTCCTGAAATACCTGTCAAAGAATAGAGAAGAGGGGAGATAAAGGTAAAGCTCCTTTAAAACCCTTACCTATAATAGAAGAGGCATTTCAAAGAGTCAGTATTGATATAATGGGACCCTTTGCAAAGTGCACCAGGAATGGGAAGTAGTACATTCTAACTTTAGTGGACTTTGCTACCAGATATCCAGAGACCACTGCTCTAGCCTCCACAGAAGCTCCAGTAGTGGCTAATGCCTTAAGATTTTCTTCCAGTTGGGATTTCCTTCTGAGATATTGTCTGAGCAGAGTAGTAACTTCATGTCAGATTTAATGAAATGTTTATGGGATTGTTGTGGTGTTAAGCAATTGAGAACTACTACTTATCATCCACAAACCAATGGATTCAATGGGACATTAAAGGGGATAATTAAAACCTATGTGGCTACTTACCCTAACAACTGGGATGAAATGTTACCTTACCTGTTATTTGCGTACAGGGAAGTACCCCAGGAATCAACAGGGTTTTCTCCCTTTGAACTTATGTTTGCTAGGAGAGTAAGGGGACTACCGTACTTAGTATGAGAAGAATGGGAGGGAAGCTTGCCTATAGGAAAAACCTCTGTAGCAGACTACGTTTTGAAGGTCAGAAAGAACCTGGAAAATATGATGAAATTGGTGAAAGAGAATTTTTCCTTTACACAAGGGAAACAAAAACTCTGGTATGACCAAAACACTTGCTCTAGAATTTATGAGAGTGGGGATAAAGTTATGATTTTCTTGCCAGTCCAAACTAACAAATTGAAAGCCTCAAAGGAGGGCCCCTTTACCATAAAGGAGAGGTTGAATGATGTCTTCTTATGTTATCAACATGGATAAGTTAAGCAAAAGACCACAAGTAATCCATGTGAACATGTTGAAAGCCTATCATGATCAGGGAGAGGTAGTTCTTAATGTGTGATGAGATGGTGGAAGGGGAAATGAATTATTAGATTTATTGGGAGGAAGTAATGAAACTTCTGGAAATGGTGACCTTACTTTACGCGAGGAGCTCTCTCCTCCAGAAAAGGAGAAGTTAATAGAGGTTTTTAAAAACTTTGCTCCGGTATTCTCTAATAAGCTGGGGCAAACCCCTCTGGCTGTGCACAGTATTAATACGGGCAACCATGCTTCTATTAGATCTACCAACGAGATTAAGTAGATGTTAAACTTTGGAGTTATTCGTCCATCTACTAGGCCCTGACTTAGAGTCAGAAAAGGGTTTTCATGCCTAACTGATCATGCTCCACAGCTGCCTATCTGCTTAATGGCTGCAAGAATCTCAGTAACAGGGCTTCTCTGGCTGCAGAAACTCCTCCAGGGTCACACTGATTGATTTGTGACAGTTCCCCGTGCGAACCCCGCGTGGATACAGTGAACATTGACATCGCGGAGCCTGACCCCAGCAGCATTGACATCGCGGAGACTGACCCCAGCATTGCTGTGAGTGAAAACTGTGAGTGGGGGCGGTGACCGGAGTGGGACCTCGGAGGAGAACATGAAGGGCAGATACGGCAGAGGGCTGGAGAACTCAGGGCTCTCTCAGGATGGGAGGAGGAACTGTGACCAGCCCCCCCTTTGGAAATTCTGTGTGTGTGTGTGGGAATCCCCCATGAGACGGACTATCAGCGACCCCCAGGAGGCGTGTCAAGTGATGGAAGGGAGCTGTTGCCGCTGCCGCTGACACACCTAATAAGGGGGTGGGGCCCTGGACTTCCAGCTTCCGGCCCGTCCACACAAGAGCCAGGAGCGGCCGATGGGATGCGGACAGCATTGACATTGAGGAGCCTGACCCCAGCATTGTTGCGAGTGAAAACTGTGAGTGGGGACAGTGACTGGAGCGGGACCCCAGAGGGGAACATGAAGGGCAGATATGGCAGAGGACTGGAGAACTCAGGGCTGTCTCAGGATGGGAGGGGGAACTGTGAGCAGCCCCCCCCCTTTGGAAACTCTGTGTGGGGTGTGTGGGAAATCTCCCCTGAGACAGACTATCAGCGACCCCCAGGAGGTGTGCCGAGTGATGGGAGGGAGTTGTTGCCACTGCTGCTGACACACCCGATAAGGGGGCAGGGCCTTGGACTCTCAGCTTCCAGTCCATCCACACAAGAGCCGGGAGTGGCCGGCGGCTGTGCTGGCAGCCCGTGCCGAAAGGCGCGGCGGGGAAGGAGAGTTGATTTTATGACAATATAGTGGGAAGGGGAGCTCGTTCGTGTGGGACTTTTGCAGACAACTGTGGCTGTCCCGATTCTTTTGTTGTGTTGTGAACGGTGGGCAAACAGCAACCGCAGCTATCGCCTCCCCCCCCAGTACTCTCCCATGACTGACTCCCCTAACAGTCCCCCCCACCTATTTCCCCATGTGTTCCGGAGTCCCTACTCCAGGCTCACCGGCGGCTTTCGTGGCTTCTGCAGCTACCGGCTACAGCCCCCCCTCCTCCTGGCTCTCTATTGAGTGACTCTTCCGGCAGTCCCCCCCAGCCTATTTCCCCATGTGCTCCCCCGAGTCCCTGCTCCAGGCTCGCTGGCAGCTTTCGCAGCTACTGGCTATGCCCCCCCCTCCTCCTGGCTCTCTATTGAGTGACTCTCCTGGCACCCATCCCACCCCACCCCACCCGCCTATTTGCCCATGTGCTCCCCCGAGTCCCTGCTCCAGGCTCGCCAGCGGCTTTCGCGGCTTCCACAGCTACCGGCTACGGCCCCCCATCCTCCTGGCTCTCTATTGAGTGACTCTCCCGGCAGCCCCCGCTGCCTATTTCCCCATGTGCTCCCCCGAGTCCCTGCTCCAGGCTTGCCAGTGGCTTTCATGGCTTTCACGGCTTCTGCAGCTACCAGCCACAGCCCCCCCTCCTCCTGGCTCTCTATTGAGTGAGTGTGACTCCCCCGGCAGCCCCCCCCCCCCGCCTATTTCCCCATGTGCTCCCCCGAGTCCCTGCTCCAGGCTCGCCAGCGGCTTTCGCGGCTTCCACAGCTACCGGCTACGGCCCCCCCTCCTCCTGGCTCTCTATTGAGTGACTCTCCCAGCACACACACCCCTGCCTATTTCCCCATGTGCTCCTCCGAGTCCCTGCTCCAGGCTCTCCAGTGGCTTTCGTGGCTTCCGCAGCTACCGGCTACACCTCCCCCCCTGGCTCTCTATTGAGCGACTCTCCCGGAAGCCCCCCCCACCTGTTTCCCTATGTGCCTTCCCTGAGTCCCTGCTCCGTGGCTTCCGCAGCTACCGGCTACAGCCCCCCCTCCTCCTGGCTCTCTATTGAGTGACTCTCCCAGCACCCCACCCCACCCCCGCCTATTTCCCCATATGCTCCCTTCCAACCTGATTCCCTGCTCCAGGCTCGCCAGCGGCTTCCGTATGCACTGCCCCCCCCCCTTCCTGGCTCTCTATTGAGTGACTCTCCTGGATTTGATGTACAAGCTTCCCTTGGTTATGCGGTGTGGGAGGGGGGCAGGGGGGTCAGTGGCCCTTCCCTGGCACATCCTGCAACCCACCACAGTGTATGGAAACAGCGAAATCAGGCAGTGTTTTTTTTTAAAAGAAAAAATCCCCGCCGGAGAGTCATGCCTCGAGGTCGCTGCCTTGTAAACAATGATTCTGCGAGCTGGCTCCGAACATTCTCACAAATGGGACATGCTCGGGGACCATTATACACACAGTCATATCAAGCGCAGCTTACTAGTTTGAACAATCACACAAACGTTGACAGTCTCCTTGAGCCCACACGCAGTAAACAAAGCACCTTCCTGCTCATTCCAAACAGTACTTTCCAAAGGGTTGGCATTTGCGACAATGTTGAGAGCCATCACGAAGAACATTGTTTATGAGGCTGCAACCTTCTGTTGTTCTTCAACTGCTTCTTCCCATTCCCACAAACGTGATAGTCCCTGGAAGCTGGAAAAACTTTGGTTCTATTTATTTCAGTTTCATGATTTTTAGCTCCCAGCTCATGATTTGTGTGAACATTCATGTTTTGGCAACTTAGTCAATGCAGGCACTGCGTGTAGTTTTCCTAAGCATACCTTAAATATTTGTGTAGGTCACTCACAACCCTAGTTACAATCGTTTTCAATGTGATTCTGAGACTATCATTTGACAAATAGAAGTATACCCACTCAGGCCTCTGTGTAGTGGGTGGCTCCCTCTAGCATGCACCCCCCATCCAGACTCAGAGTCCCACGCGGCGTATGCTGTTGATGTGTGATGATGTATGTATGTGCTTTGTGTGTTACTTATTTACTAGCTTAGTTTGTGATAATAAAGATGAAATCAACATTCTTCATCAAACATTATGTTTGCTGCTAACCTAAATTCTCATCCACTCTTCAGATCAACTCTCTGATACATTTGGCAGACAATCACTTCAGCAGTGTTCTCTCTGTTACAGAAGTTAAGTAAGTATAATAAAGACATTTATTTAATTATTTTTTAAAAAAAACAGCCTACTAATCACTAATTGCTTGCCTTATTCCATTAGGTAATGATGAAGAACATTTAGTTCATTGGTGATTCCTACATCACCTGTCTAGAGCAATTCTGCCACACAGAACACACTGAGGTCGATTTGAATTTGGAAAATGTTACAGTGCGATGGATCAGAAGGGATGGGATGCGATGGTCTAATGTATTGCCTGCTTTAAAGAATGAAAGGCAATTAATTGCCTCCATTCCTTCCTTTCCTTCATGCATTGTAATCCACTCTGGTGGTAACAATATTGGAATGCTCAAAGGCGTTGAGCTACTAGAGTACATCAAATCCAGTTTGCTATTCAATAAATTAAACTGTCTATCCAAGTCAGCTGCAAGAGTTGTCATCTCCACCTCTGGAAATACATACCTTGGGGTAGTATGATTTATTCTGCAAATTACTACCTTGGGGTAGTATTTACCTCCTGAAACTCCTGGTACCAGAATAACAACAGATAAACTATTAAAGCAAAACAAATAGTGGGGGGCCTCCTTAGACTGTATTATGCAGTGCCTGTAGCATCAATAAAGCAGCTGTTAGACATCTTTCAGACTAAGGTTATTGCCTCCCTGACGTATGGAGGGGAGGTAACTGCTCCTGGATATGTGAGCAGTATGGAAATCCCCCAGAATCAGTTCCTAAGGATATAATCTTAGAAGCCCCAAAGGTGATCCCTCTCTCCATGCTTAGGCTGGAGACAGGAATGCTGCCTGTGTCAGCAAAGCTAAATGTTAGATTTCTTACCTTTTGGGATAGGGTGGCAAGAGGGGAAGCAGGTCTGGAACAGAGCTGCTATTTCGAGCAGAAGGACTATCAAGGTGTTCCATCATACCCTTGGATCTCACATTTAAAGAAATTAACTGGTATAATCCCCTTATTGACGGAGGGCAATGGGATTCCGGATTATAGGCTCTCCAAATGGGAACTTAGAGTACGGCTTGAGAAATGGGCCTATGCAAATTATTTCGAATTGCTTGCTCAAAACAAAATTTCGCTGTATTACCCTAAGATCAAAGTAGAGGCTAGTCTGGAGTTATATCTTCAGCAGCTGCAGGATCCAAGGCTGAGGAGAATGGCGATGTTATTTTGCTTTAATCTGTTTGAGACAGCGGAGGTTAGGGGGAGAAGAGAACGAGTCCCTAAGGAGGAAAGAATGTATAGGAGGTGTCCAAACAAGATAGAGACTCTCACCCATGTATTATTTCAGTGCCCGCAATATGCTGCTCTCAGGGAATTGTGTCTCAGCTCTGTAGTAACCCCTGGAATACTGACTCCAGAGGAGACCTATGAACCTTTATTAGCTTCCATAAATGTGTCTATAATTAAAACAGTGGCAATGTTCCTACTGGCGGTAGACCGGGAAGGTAGAGTTTTCTGAGTGAGGTTAGCTTCCTGAACCCTCAATATTTGGACAGTTTTATTAGGATGGAGTATTTATAATTTTAGATTTAATGCTGCATTATTTTATGGAATACTCGAGATGCCTTTTTATTTATGTGTATGATGTTAGGTTCTGTGGTTGTCTTTGTTTTATATATAGCAAATTTGCTGAATAAATCATTATTATTATTATTATTACTATTATTATTACTAGAGTCCATGAGAAATGATTTAATGGCAATCTGTTGGCTTTTTCCTGGTTGCAAGATTGTTTTCTCTGATCTCATTATTCGCAAGTGCAACAGATATAGCACAAACATGAAGGCTATTAATAAATGTGTTAGGAATGTTAACAAGTCTGTTGGTGCTTTCATTAAAGATATTGGCATGGTTTCGGTCTGGCATAGGAACACTTTAGCCGCTGACAGTAATATGTTTTTGGACGATGGTGTACATCTCACAATCTGGCATGTCTATGTTCTATAGTAATATTAGGTCTGCAATATTACAAAATGTATTGTGATCTGTGTTTTTAGGAATGCATATTGATGTAAGACCATGTTTTAATTTACATTTATTTCTCAATATTTTGTACATTTAAAAGCCCTGGAAACTTTTTTAAATACACTCAAAAGAAAAGAAGAAATGGCACACGATTCTGCAACGCGGAAACGTGATGATTCCTCTTCTAAGCTGCGCAATAGAAGTCACTGTGCAAGCCCTACATTGTCACTTCGCAATGGGAAAAAAAGGGTACAGGAGACAGAGAACCATCAGAAGAAGCAACACTCTGAGTCTCGCCCACCACAATTATCACAATATTTTCTGGATGCTCCAGCTGTTGCTTCATGTGCTGCACACTCACAGTCTCCTCTTGTGTTGTGCCCAGAGTCCCCACAGCAGTCTGATGTTGCAGAATTGTCTCAGCCACTGTTATCAATGCATATTTCGCCAACAAAAATATCATTGCCGCAGCCTGGCAGTTCTAACCGCCACTTTGCTACCCTCATAACGTCTGCAAAGACGCGTCCAGCGGAGCTGTTCCGGGTGGTGTGGGGGCTGGCCAGTCCGGCCTCCCTCCGCCTGGACCGGGACTTGTCCCAGGCCCACTGTGAGGCATTTGCCACCTACTTTGCAGACAAGATCGCTCAGATCCAGAGTAGCCTTGACACAGGATTGGAAGCATTAAGCGAGGGGTATGAGGTTATGGAGGCACCGTCTGGTCAATCTTTCTGGGATGAGTTTCAGGAAGTGACGCTGGCTGATGTGGTGAATGTCCTGGGGTCTGTTAGAGCCACTAGTTGTGAACTATATCCGTGCCCATCCTGGTTGGTGAAAGCCTCCAGGGAGACCTTGGGAACGGTGCTGGTGAGGGTAGTGAATGCGTCCCTCTGGCAGGGGAGATTGTCACTCAGTCTCAAGGAGGCGGTGGTGCACCCCCTGCTGAAGAAGCCATCTTTGGATGTGGGTGCTCTTGCCAGCTACTAGCCCGTCTCTAATCTTCCCTTTTTAGGGAAGGTTATTGAATGGGTAGTGGCCCTGCAGCTCCAGGCACATTTGGACAGCGTTGGTTTCCTGGACTCTTTTCAATCTGGGTTCTTCCCCGGCTATGGTATGGAGACGGACTTGGTGGATGATCTCCGCTGGGAGATGGACGCAGGATGTTCAACATTTTTGATCCTGCTAGATCTCTCGGCCGCGTTTGACACCATGGACCATGGGCTGCTGCTGAGATGGCTGCGAGACCTGGGGGGTCTGGACGGAACTGTCCTAGGGTGTTTCCGTTCATTCCTCTCGGAGAAAAGCCAGCGGGTGGTGCTGGGGGCTGAAACATCTAGCCCCCGCATCTTGACCTGTGGCGTTCTGCAGGGTTCGATCTAGACTCCGCTATTATTTAATGTATATATGCAGCCCCTGGGGGAGATCGTGAGAGGGTTCGGGGTGCGATGTCACCAATATGCTGATGATACTCAGCTGTACCTCTCATTTTCAACTTACCCAGGTCCTGCTGTCTCATTACTTTCCCAATGTTTGGAGGCCGTGGCGGATTGGATGCGGCAGAACAGACTGAAGCTCAATCCTGATAAGACGGAGGTGATGGTGGTAGGTAGGTCAAGGGAGGTACTGGCTCCCCTGGTAGGGGGGGTCTGCCCTCCTGTAGTCCAGCAGGTTCAGAGTATGGGGGTGGTGTTGGACTCGGGGCTCCGGCTGGATCGGCAGGTAGAGATGGTGGCTAAGGCCATCTTCCACCAGCTGTATCTGGTACGGAGGCTGTGTCCGTACATTTCCAGATCCGACCTAGCGACCCTCATTCATGCCTTCATCACCTCAAGGCTAGACTACTGCAATGCGCTGTACATGGGGCTTCCCTTGTTTCTGGTTCAGAGGCTGCAGTTGGTGCAGAATGCGGCGGCCCGTCTCCTTATGGGGAATGGGAAGGCGCGAGCACATAACACCTGTGCTCTGTACTCTGCACTGGCTGCCTATAGCATACCGAGCCTGATTCAAGGTGTTAGTGTTGATCTATAAAGCCCTGTATGGTCTGGGTCCCTCATACCTTGGGGACTGCCTCACCCTCCACACCTCAGAATGATCCCTGCAGTCCACCAGGGGCGCCTTTTTGGAGATCCCCGTGTAATGCAGGGGGCCACAATGGAAACAGTGTTCTCGGTGGCCGGGCCGAGGCTCTGGAATTCTCTCCCAGAGGAAGCCCATCTGGCCCCAGGTCTGTTGGCGTTTCGGCGAGCCTGTAAGATCTGGCTGTTCTCCCAGGCCTTTGGAGGGGGGGAGGGGGGATTGAATTTTTAAAACATTGTTTTAATGAATTTTATTGTGTGTTTTTATGCTGTAAGCTGCCCTGAGATGCTGTAGGCATGAGGGGTGGCTAACAAATATTCATAAATAAATAAATAAGCCCAACTCCCCCTAACCCAACCCAATCCCCTGCCCATTACCCGTCTCCCCCACCCCTACCCACTCCCTTCCCCGAAGGCCTGGACAAACAGCCAGGTCTTACAGGCACGGTGGAAGGCCAGCAGACTCAGGGCCAGTTGAGCTTCCTCTGGGTGGGAGTTACACAGCTGCAGTGCGGCCACCAAGAATGCCCTCTCCATTGTGGCCCCCCAGTTAACCCATGGGACCTTCAAGAAGGCACCCCGGGCGGACCACAGGGATTGCTCCAAGACCCAAGGAGTGAGGCGGTCTCTCACATAGGAGGAGCCCAAGATGTGTAGGGCTTTAAAGGTTAAAACCAGCACCTTGAATCAGGCTTGGAACGTTATAGGCAACCAGTTCAGAACTCAGAGCACTGGTGTTATGTGCTCCCTACGGCCCATCCCTGTCAGGAGATGGGCCGCCACATTCTGAACCAGTTGCAGCTTCTGAACCATCACCAGAGGCAGCCCCATGTAGAGCACATTGCAGTAATCCAGTTTCGAGGTGATAAACGCATGGATGAGGGTGGCCAGGTTGGAGTTCGAAACAGGACTCCCAAGCTCTGGATTAGGGGAACCAGCAGGGGGTGGACCCTCTCAATGAGCCATCACCTCCACCACCTGACCCACCAACATCACCTCTGTCTTATCAGGATTCAGCCTCAGTCTGTTCCGCTGCATCCAGTCAGCCACTGCCTCCAGGCACCAGGAAAGCACCGAGACTGCAGGGCCTGGGTCAGTTGAAAACGAGAGGTATAGCTGGGTGTCATCAGCATATTGGTGGCAACACACACCAAACCATCTCACAACCTCCCCCAGGGGTTGCATATAGATGTTAAACAATAATGGAGACAAAACAGAACCTTGCACTACGCCGCAAGAGAGGTCCCAGGGGCTAGATGTTTCAGCCCCCAACACCACCCACTGGCTCCTTCCTGAGAGGAATGAGCAGAACCATCCAAGGACCCTCCCCCCTCTCCCCCAGGGACCGCAATAGTCTTAGCAATAACCCATGGTCCACTGTATCAAAAGCAGCCGAGAGATCTAACAGGATGAGTAGTGTTGAACACCCTGAATCCATCTCTCGGCGGAGGTCGTCCACCAAGGCCACCAACGCAGTTTCGGTGCCATACCCTGGGCGAAACCCCAATTGAAAAGGGTCTAGAAAACTGATGACATCCAGGTGACCCCGGAACTGTTGGGCCACAACCCATTCAATAACCTTCCCTAAAAAGGGAAGGTTAGAGACAGGCCGGTAACTGGCCGGTGCATCAATGTCCAAAGATGGTTTCTTTAACAGGGGCCGCACCACCACCTCCTTGAGATAGTCTGGCACCCTACCCCCCAAAGGGAGGCATTGATCACCCCTTCCAGCACCGGCCCCAGGGTCTCCCTGGAGGCTTTCACCAACCAGGACGAGCATGGATCTAATTCGCAAAAGGTGGCCCTAACAGACCCCAGGACACCCACAGCATCAGCCGGCGTCACTTCCTGAAACTGATCCCACAAGGATGGACCAGACAGGGCATCCATAACCCCAAGCTCTCCTTCCTCTGCATCAATCCTGGCTCTGAAATCGCACTGAATCCGAGCAATCTTCTCTGCAAAGTAGGTGACAAATGCCTCACAGTGGGCCTGGGATATCTCTCCCTCCAGGCAGAGGGAGGTCGGACTGACCAGCCCCCTCACCACCTGGAAGAGCTCTGCCGGGCGCGACTTTGCAGCAGCTATGAGAGCGGCAAAGAATTCCTTCTTTGCCGCCCTCATGGCCACAGCATAGGACTGCAAATGGGCCCGATGCTGTAGCCAATTGGATTGAGCGTGAAAACGACAACAGTGTTGCTCTAACCACCATCCCTCCCGCTTCATACACCGCAGCTCCTCAGGAAACCAAGGAGCCCTACAATGATGAAGCGGTGGCAGTGGAATGTTTCATTTAGTTCCTGTAGTTAGGTTAATATTGTATTACTCTTTCCAACATTCCTTGTTGTAATGTTGGAAAGGAGCTGGTTATTAAAGTGGGTGGTGGTGTTACATAAGAACACTGGGGAAAAGAGGAAGCCATAGTTAATTGTTGGGGGATGGGATATCTTTGAAATGTTAAGCCAGCCTCGACAGTGACTGGTGCATTTTAAAAGAGCAACTGACCAGGTTGGACAGTTGAAGGAGCCGCGGCGGCCACCCAGCCCCCCCATGGGGTGGGGGCAGCGCCACCCCAAAGGTGGCCGGGCCATTGAGCAGAGTCTGCGGGAGCAGATTGGGTGGCACATTCATCTGTCCCCCCCCCCAGCTCCGGGGGCCCGTCCTCGGGAGGCTTGGGGAAGCCGTTGGGGCTGCCCAGCCCGTTGGGCGTGCGGGCGGCGTGGCTGCTGCTGCTCAAGCTTCCCGGGGGCGGTGGGTACTCAAAGCGGGTCCGTTGCTCAGCAGCCGCTGCTGTACTCAGCCCATAGCGGTCCAGACTAGAGGGGAGAAGCCCCGTGGAGGCTACTTTGGATGAGGCGTCCACATGATTCCGCTGCTGCTGGGCCGCTGCTTCTTTGGGAGAGAGCGGCACCGCCTTGACCCCGACTGGCGGCGGGGGGCCTGGGGAACGGCCTTCCTGGAAGCAGCCGTGAGCTCGCTTCAGCTGCCGCGCCATCTCAATCACAAACTCAATGCGGTCGGCGCTCTCGTAGTTCACACAGCCCCGACACACAGGCTTGGTGAAGTCACAGATCATGGCCCAGGGCATGCGGGGCAGGTCGCACAGGTAGCATGACTGTCTCCGGGACGAGGACACCTGCGCTGAAGACATGGTGCTGCTGGTGGCAGGGTGGAGGGATCTCTGCCTCTTCCACCCCCTATTGGTACCTGGTCCTGTCGCCCCCTCCACTCAAAGCCACTGCCGGAGGGGTTGCTTCTACCTGGGGCGGAAACTGCTGCCCCTGTGGGCTAGGGGAACCGTTTCTGCTGCTCCTCCGGGAAATGGGGGTGGGGGTCGCCTTCTAGCTGCTGCTACTGCTGCTTCCCTCCGCTCTGGCTCTCCGCTGCTCCTTCGAGAGAGAGGAGGGGGGTGCTCGGTGGAAGAAGGGGGCGTTGCCTTTCACCCGCTGCTGCTGCTGCCGCCTTCCGAGCTTACTTTCTGCTACCTGCTGCTCCGCCGTTGTTGAGGGGGAACCACAAGAAGCTGTGTCCAGTCCCGGAAACCTCAGCAGTGTCCCTGAACTCTAGGTGCCCAAGATACTGGAGCACCAGGCGGCGGCGGCAGCATGGCGAGCGGTGCCGCCTGCTCCTCACTCACATCCTCGATAGCTCCTCAGAATTCGAATTTGGAATCCTGAGCGTCACTGAGTGTTACTCTGCGTTCCAAGCCCAGCTCTCCCCCTCCTCCCTCCCCAGCTCGGATGCCACCTGGGTGGAGCCCTCACGTCACCGCCATGCTCTCTCCCCTCCCCCCTCGCTGCAGTTCCCCTTTCGAGCACTGACCAGCTCCTTTCCCCTCCCCCCACTTCCTCTGTCTACGGACGTGGAGCCCCACTTGTTGCACGGAAATTGCGCATGCTCGGCACCCTGCCCATTTCTTCCCCTCCTGTGTGTACAACAGCTGAAGCGATGCAAGTTACCGCTGGAAATGAAGGGGAGAGACATACCACGGCCTCTGTTTGGAAACTTAAACACGAGCTTGCTCCCTCCCTCTCCCTTCCTCCTCCCCAGTCCAGGCTCATGGCAGCTTCTCCAAAGTGAAAACGCAGCCACTAGGAGAGAGAAGGCAGATGGGATTATAGGAACTATGACTTGTCTTGAATTGATTTTATCTGTTATCTGAACTTGAAACCCGAACTGTTACCTGTTCTTTATATATAATCAATTTAATTGCGTTTATGCCTAATCTGGAGGCTGGGGTACCATCTGTCTCACCCCTGCTTGGCTACAACGTTGCTAATTGGGGATCACCACCAGGAACCAGGTCTAGAAAAGGTGAAACACCACTAGAGAGAGAGCAAACCCGGACCAAGGGTCAAGCCTGTGGACCCTTGGGGAGTGAGAAGTAACAGGCTGGTGGCAGCAAAAAGTACCAGAGTCCAGAGGGATTGTCACACCCCTCTCAGAACAACTAGTTTTTAAAACTATCTAAAATTTAAAAGGTTTCTCCACCATGATGGGGAAAATGATTGGATCTGAGACTGTATTTTTCATGGACAGGAAGGAATAGATAGATGACTAGGGAGTATTAATTCTGACAATTTGTGGGAGATTAAGATCAAAAGAATTATCTATGTCCCCATGACTATAAATGGTTCCATAGCTGCATGTCTTCTGCATAGCAAATTGGTAGAGGCAATCTCATGAAGGAGACATATTTTCTTTTATAGAAGGTCAGCTAATCTGTCCATTCTTGTCATGGTTTCTACCAGTTTACTTGGAACTGAAGGTTCACTGGTTTGAAAATTCCAGACTTACTAGCACCATTTACATTTTTTTTTAAAGACAGGCATTTCTTACCCTGAAGTCCTCTGATATATTATAATGGGTTTCTGAGTTTATTAGCCGATTGCATATTTCTGTTAGCATCTCAGCTGCTTAATTCTGAGGCTCCTTCAAAATCCAGGACATATCTTCCCCTAGCTCTTCTATCTTGCATCTTACTTTTTACCTACCATTGCTTATGCATCTTTCTGTTATCTTCACTTGGGCTGCATTTTCTTTCCCCCCCCCCACAAATTAAAGATATATTTGGCTTAAATAATCTCTTGAACCTTGTTTCACATTTAACACTTTCCCTTGTCTTTCATTTCTTTTATTTCTTTGTAAATTATCCATTTTTCAGGGTAGGAAAGTTTTTCATGTGTTTGAGTATAATATAATATAAAAATGAGTTTTATTGCTTGGCCACAGGCCATTGCAAAATGCCCCACAATGGGGGCTAAAACAACAGCCATAAACAATAAATAAATACAATAAATACTAAATACAATACTAATGCTACAATTCCTTATACAAATAATCCACACACCAGGGGATAATATATACAAATGTATACAGTTTTAAGTACAGTAAAGTAAAATAAACTAAATGACCGGGCTTCAGCATTAGGCTTACCCCTTCTACTATGTGTTTGAGTAATGCCTTACAGAGACAGACTGAGGTTGCCATGATGGTCCCAAGTGACAGTGAGACAAAGTGGTTCGAATTATATCTTTTATTGGACCAACTGGTGGTGGGAATAAACAAGTTTTGGGGCCACAGAGGGCCCTTCCTCAGGCATGTATCATAGCTGGTAGAAATATATAAAATGAGCACATGTAGGGCAGATATATATGAGGGGGCATCGAATAGATGGGAGTAGACAGAACAAGATAGCAGGTGGGGAAGGGGGGAGAGAGAGAGAGAGAGAGAGAAATGTGCTAGACATTTCAAACAGCTATACAATTATATATTGGTGTAGAAAACCAAGAAACAATAGGCAGTGGTTAAATACAGAGAGGTGAAACATACAGGCTGGGGGTTTAGTGGGAAACAAAAACAGCTTATCAGGTGAAGGGAATGAGTATATCAAGGGAACTGGGTTTACAGTATCACAAAGGTTGAGTATTCAGCTGACACATTGTTGGTTATTTAGTAATGTTATTAAGTAATTGTCATGGAATTGGGGCTCACTATCCCCACTCTAGGCGGTCATGACTCAGTTTCCCTGACTTGCAGCTCCCACTGGATCAGCTCTCTCTCTAGAACTGATTGAGTCTGCAACGGGTGAACCTTCTTGTCACTTTTTCAGCCACAGAGTTTCCCGGCACAGACTCTTTCTCTCTAGGTTCGTCTGTGTTTGTAAACACAGAATTAACCCCAAACTGCGTCTCGCCAATGTTAGGATTAGCAATTCCACTGAACCATATGAAGTTCAGTAAAAAGTAGTTTAATGAATAAATCATGAATAAGCCTGCAGTACAAGATTATACTCGAGAGTGCAGAAATCAAAATAACATAACCAATAACGCATTCCTATCTGTACTTGGATTCTCCTAACTTAGGCTTACCCTAATCAAGGTCCAAGGGTATTTCAGTTTATGTCACAGCCAGCGATGGAAAGCTTGGCCGGGTATCAGTCTTAGAGTTTCTAAAAAGCCTTACTTCATAGTTCCTTTGGTGCAGCCCTTCTCTGGCTGGAAGGATATGATGATGCAGATGAAGCTCAACAAGCTGATCTCAACCAAGTGAGAGAGATAGAAAGATAGCCTCCTCTTTGTCTTGTCTCCCCCCTTAAGTACCTTTCCAGGGTCCTTTGTTTGATTTTCCCACCAGTGTGATGCTGTGTTTTCAGTCACATCCACAGGAAGAAATCCCTTTGCAACTCAATGGTTTCTGGCTAGTGTCTGCAGAGGTGTTTAGGCTTTTTCTGAATACACATTCGACATGACTTTGCATTTCTCCATTGTATGAAGTGTGTTTCCAGTTCTCAGCTTTCACATTACATACATGTTTAACCTTTACATATTTGTTAGACCTGTAGTCTACATGTAGCCCAGTGACAGCTCCCCCCTTCCAAAACATGTGAAGAATGCAGAAAACAATCTGTATCCGGAACATGTTGAAGTGGGTGGTGTGTTGTGTTGGTGGGAATAAGGATATGCCACCCCCCATCTCATTTCCCTTTGCTCGATTCATGTTCAAGTTATACATGTGGTGCTTCAAACACTCTGTTAGCACTGTGGGGCTAGCATGTTCACTTGTTTTCAACCATTGCACAGTGGAGTGATCATCGGGGTTCACTCTTTCTGGGTTCACTATCTTGTAGGGGTATACACTGAGATGTCTATGTCCCTCCGTCCCTTGTTGCATGTGGGGTTCCCCTTGTACAAAACCTTCAGGGTACATCAGTATGGATGCTGGGGTTCTTAGGTCTTTGCACAAGAATGTGACAAAAGGGTGGCAACACCATGTCAACATTCTTTGTTCCCCTGTTACAAAAATTGTCCATGTTCCCAAATTACATGGTAGCATAGGTAGGTTACCATGGTTTCTTGCTGAACTTATGTCATTTATGCATGTCATCACTTCCTTCCCTGATCTACCTGGACTGGCCAGACCATAGATCATAAGTATCAGTAGAAAACAAAAGAGAGATTATGCAGTAAGTGTCAAACCTTTTGCATTGCTCAGTTTAGTGTCTATTTCTGCAACGTCACCAGTTGTTTCTCCCATAACCTGGAAAAGCTTAGACCTTGTACAATCTGTTACAGAGGTAGCAGGAGAGAATGTAAGCTTGGTCTGTACCTTGGGGCAAATGTCTCCTACCCCCATCACATTGTCTGTGTTACTCTGCATTTTAAAAGGCTCATCACTGTTGGGATTTGTAAGCTTTTCACTTGGAGAATTGCCGTCATTCCTAGTCAGGAGAGAATTGTTCTCTAGTCCTTGCCTTTCTGCTGTGTCTGTAATGCTGTGGTTGAACGTAGTTGCATTCAATTCAATCACAGACCCCAAAATTGCTTCTCTCAAGGGGCTATTGTCACCAGAATCTCTTGTGCCCTGCCCCAAAATTGTGTTTGTTCCCCCAGGATCCACTGGATCTTTACAACCATGTATTTCTCCTTCCTTGGAGTCTGACTTTGTGGACTGGGTGTGAAGGGTGTGAAGACCCTCAAGTGTTATTTCAGACACCCCCTCCATGAAACTCTTTATTCAGTTTACCATGCGCAGTAATCTGATCTCTGGCAGCCTCTGTGTCTTGTACGGAGTAAAGATCATGGCCACTATTAACCGTTTCCTCCTCTCCACTTTCTACAAGCCAGACCTGCCCTGCAGGACATGCCAGCTCTGTGTCTGAGCTGCGTTCCCCATGACAATTCTGATCTGGAAGCTGTTTTACCCTTTGTGTCTCGGGAGCAGCACAATTCCTCTCAGGGTCTTGCACTGTCTCATGAACTCTTTCAAATTTAGCATAACCTGCAGCATCTCCCTGCTCCTTTTCTGGTAAGATAGAGACATAAAGTTCACCCTTAGAACCATGCTATTGCCCCTTTAGGACTACAGGCTGGGTTTCTGACCTCGTTTGCTTCATTTTTACCACTGGGAAAGAGACACCTGTCCCTCCCTCATTTTATATTAGGCAAGGTTTCATTCTTAGCTAGTTCTGACCTGAAATCTGCTTGGTTTTCAGTCAGGACCTTCTCACCTTCTCTTAAGGTAGAATAACCAACCTCCTGGCCTGCCTGCAACCCACTGGGTTCAGTAGGGGCTTCCCCAGCCTCTAACTCTCCCCCCGTGGTGGCTACCTGGTTTGATTCCGCAGACGTTGGGCCCTCCCATTCAAGGTCAAGGGGCAACGTTTGGGCCTCAGAATCAGTTTGGCCATTTGGCTTCACTCCATTTAGTTCCCCATGTGAGACAGGGGCATGCAGTTCACTCCCAGAGTCTGTTCTCCCATGCCTTCTGGCTGGGCCTGAGACTCCTCTTTGGAGTTTTCCTGCTCCTTAGTGGAGTTCATAGGTTCTGTGCCCCATTGTCAAGTCTTCCCATACAGTTTACCCCATTCACCTTAGCAGGTTTTCATAGTAACTGATTCCTGTGGGCAGGTCAGGGATAGTAGAGCAAACATAAGCCCCTTCAGGGACTGACTACAGATACAAAATTTGCACTGACAGTTCTAATAATTCCCTCAGACTCCCCTTTTTGGGGGGCATTCACGTGCCATATGCCCTGGTTGATTACAATTAAAGCAATTCCTTGAATCATTATTAGAGGATTGGAAGGTGAGTGCCCTTTGGAGTCTGGGTGATCCCACCTTTCTGACTTCCATGTCCCCATTTGGCCTGTCTTGGGACGTGGTGGCCTTATCTGATTGGGGG
>QEPC01001665.1:4666259-4684573 GCA_003113815.1 Sphenodon punctatus | reverse complement strand
GGGTTGTAACCATTTTGTTTGTTATGGAACCCATTTTTTTTTTACTTTTCTCCCTTTTGTTTGTGTTCCCCATAGGCTAAAATAGAATTGGCACCATATTCATCCACCCTTTTGGCTGCTTCTTTGGGATTAGTTATTTTTTGGTTAAGGATATGTGCTTTTAAACCAGAACCGCAGATGGTCAAAAACTGTTCCATAATCACTAAATCTATGATGGTATCAGTCATAACATTCCCTTCCCCCTTTAACCAGTTAATACCAAACTGCTTAAGCATGTTGTAACAAGCTGCATAAGACATACCCTCCCTCTTTTAAAAATTACGCAACTTCTGTCGATATGTCTCTGGGGTTACCTGGAAACTGTCCAGTACCCCTTTTTAAAATTCCTCATATTGCCATTACCCTTCTGTTTTAGAATTGAATACATTACGTTCCTTGACGATGAGGTTTGGGAGCATCAGTCTAACCCACAGGTTCTGGTGAATTTGCTCCTGGCGAAAGATGTGCTCTGCCGTGATGAAGAAATCATCAGTGCGTTCAGTTTCTTGGTACAGGGGCAGAAGAGCTGAATAATCTCTAATATGTTGTCTTCTGTCCCTGTCTTCGTTGTTTTCAGAGGTTGGTGTAGGCTGGATTCCTAATTCCTTCTGTGTCTTCAGGAGTTCAAGTTGATGCTGCTCTCTCTCGCTTTCTCTTTGCTGTTTTAGTTTCTCTAGTTCAAATTCCTTTTCTTTCTCCTTCTCTTGTTGCTTTAGCTTTTGTAGTTCAAGCTCCTTCTCTTGTTTCAGTCTTTCAAGTTCGAGCTCCTTTTCTTGTTTCTGTCTTTCGACTCGAGTTCAATCTCTTTCTCTTTCTCTTGTTGCTTTAACTTTTGTAGTTCGAGCTCCTTCTCTTGTTTCAGTCTTTCGAATTCAATCTCATCCTCTTTCCCTTGTTGCTTTAGCTTTTCTAGTTCAAACTGCATCCTTAGTTTCTGTGCATTTTCTCTCTCCTCCTTTTCCAATTTAATTTGCTCTAATCTGAGCTCATGCTACAGTTTCAGTCTGGCCAGCTCAACTTCTGTGCTTGAGCCATGTCCCTGGTTGGCTCCAGGTCCTTCATCTCCTGGTTGCTGGTCAGGTGGAGGGGGGTTTTGAGGAGGGTTTGGCAAACCAGCTCCATTCTCAGCTTGCTGCATCCCCTCAAATTCAAATATAAGCTGTTTAAGTTGCTGTTTAGTTTTTTCCCTCTGTTTGGAGTTGTCTGTCTTGTGGCTCCTTTATCAATTCTGCCTTCAGGAGTCTGGAGAAACCCTTTGGCAGCCCTGTTATGATAACTGGCCCTGACACCCGAAATGAAAAACAAAACAACAAACACAGCACTCTGGTATGGTCTCTTGCCTGCTTCTCTTGCTTCCAGTCTAAGAGCGGAGTTCTAAAATGGCTGGCAACTCCCTCTGCAGTTCCTACACATTGGTACACAGTTCTGGGATTTATTCCCTTTGGTTGGGCACCACTGTCATGGGATTGGGGCTCACCACCCCCACTCTAGGCAGTCATGACTCAGTTTCCCTGGCTTGCAGCTCTTACTGGATCAGCTCTCTCTCTAGAACTGACTGAGCCTGCAACGGAGGAACCTTTTTGCCACTTTTTTAGCCACAGAGTTTCCCAGCACAGACTCTTTCTCTCTAGGTTCGTCTGTGTTTGTAAACACAGAATCAACCCCAAACTGTGTCTCGCCAATGTTAGGATTAGCAATTCCACTGGACCATATGAAGTTCAGTAAAAAGAGGTTTAATGAATAAATCATGAATAAGCATGCAGTACAAGATTAAACTAGAGAGAACAGAAATCAAAATAACATAACCAATAACGCATTCCTATCTGTACTTGGATTCTCCTAACTTAGGCTTACCCTAAGGTCCAAGGGTATTTCAGTTCATGTCACAGCCAGCGATGGAAAGCTTGGCTGGGTATCAGTCTTAGAGTTTCCAAAAAGCCTTACTTCATAGTTCCTTTGGTGCAGCCCTTCTCTGGCTGGTAGGATATGATGATGTAGATGAAGCTCAACAAGCTGATCTCAACCAAGTGAGAGAGATAGAAAGATAGCCTCCTCTTTGTCTTGTCTCCCCCCTTAAGTACCTTACCAGGGTCCTTTGTTTGATTTTCCTGCCAGTTGACTTTGTGCTTTCAGTCACGTCCACAGGAAGAAATTCCTTTGCATCTCAATGATTTCTGGCTAGTGTCTGCAGAGGTGTTTAGGCTTTTTCCGAATACACATTTGGCATGACTTTGCATTTTTCCATTGCATGAAGTGAGTTTCCAGTTCTCAGCTTTCACATGTTTAACCTTTACCTTTACGTATTTGTTAGACCTGTAGTCTACATGTAGCCCAGTATTTATCTCCTTGTGGCAGTAATATAATAGAACAGCACTATAAACATATGACTGTGAGTATGATTCACCTAGGACAACTATACAACTGATGATGATGATGATGATGATGATGATGATGATATATTTCATGTTACCCATCTCTGAAATACAACCATCTCTGGTGTGGAAAATGGCACGTAATGACAAGGCACAACAGTACTACATTATAGCAGTTTAGAATAAGATATCCTAGTCTGACATCACAGTGCACAGTGGGTGTGGGGTTACATCAAGAAAGTGGTGGAGTTAAGCAGCTCCCTCGCCTTTTTCCTAGTATGACCCTGTCTCCATGGAGCACCATGATGTCATGGTGCTCATCATGGGTGTTTTTAAATGAGGAAGACGATGGGGGGAGGGAAGAGAGAGTCTGCGGTCATTGAGTGTCACTGCTGTGAAGCACCCACTCAGGTGCAGTGCATGGGAAGGGCAGCCACCATGCACCCCTTCTGCTACAGACCATGGGGAGGGGGAAGTGTGTCAGGCTGGCCTTTGCAATTGGCATGTCTCTGGCATGAGCATTGGGGAGCCTGGGCTCCACAGCACTCCCGGCCAGTTTTTGTCACTTGCAAAGGTTGTGTCACCCACCTTCAGTGCCTGGGAGTGGTGGACCAGTCTTCTGGTGTGGCTGACTGCCCCAGTTCATACGTGCAGGGGCTCCATGGCCACCTGTTGCTATGGAGCTATTTGGCTTGCCCTGCACGGAGCACTCCAGATTTCTTAGCAGTGGTCCATGCATGGCCATGAATGGGTGCTGCATGGCTCACAGTAGCGCGCATCCCCACACTCCACCTTTCAACAGGCATTTGGAGGAGTGGCTCCTAGGTAACCATGCAGGGATAGCATCTCATTTAAAAACACTCCATGGCGCTCCACAGAGCGGGGCCTCTTGTCCAGAGGAGCCCAGCCCAAGGCCAAAGGGCTTGGGCCAGGAGCTCTCCCAAACCAAACCCAACAGGACCCCTTGGGTCCGACTGGACTCAGTCCGGCTTGTAGGGTGCTACAGTAGTTTACATGTGCTGTGCTATATGGAGGAGACACTGGTACAGTGACTTGTCTCCACCTTTTTGTAGAATAGAGAGTCTTTGTGAAGTTAACACGGGTGAAAACTACTAAAACCTTGTTCCCTGAAGTGCTCTGTTTATCCACAGAATGAGAACAGTAAAGGCAACAGCAGAGCATGTTTCTAGCTCTTGTCCTACTAAGACAATATATGGGGGGGGGGGGGGGGGGAGGATGTTTGAAGAGAATTCATGCCCTAATCAATCTTTTGCCACTCTGTTGAGTCTGTTAATAAGGAGATAATTAGCATCTATTATAATGTTGGGGGCTGTTTCTGATTTCTATTCCAGTTTCACTAGAAACAGGATTTGGTCACTAATTCATTTAACATGGGTCTACTGAAGCTCCATTAGTTAGTTGGAATGCTCTTCCACCCACTATACATGCACCAAGGCTCCTGCCTGCTCTCAGTATTTGTGCTGTAGCTTTTGGCATGTCCTTCCACTTGAGATATGACTTTTTCTGTTGGGTGTTGTGAAGGAGGAGAGTGACACCATTACTTCAAATTTACCCAGGTTTGGAATGTATAAAATGGTACTGGAAAGAACTGTGCCTACTAGTATTGTTTAGAGTAGAGAACTAGAATTAAAGCTACTGGGTGCCATTTTCTATGCTGCCACTGACTCACTGTACAACCTTGGGAGAGTTGTTTCAACTCTGCATGTTTATGTTATCCCATCTACAAAGTGATTATAACAGTAGCTACCTAATTAAAGGGATGTTGTCTGACTTTAAGAATTACATTATCAGATTAAAAATGCTAGAGGAAAACAAAGAATTATTATAACAACTGTCCACTCAATGGTATATTAGCACGCCAATGAGTTTAAAACAACCCAACTCCTCCAGAGAGAGATTAAAATCAAAATGTTAATAGAAATTCCAGAATGATTGAAGTTTTTCTAATTTCTGCAAAACCTCTAGCTGCAATGGACACTCCAAACACACATCTGTCTTTTGATGACCAAGCAGGCTTTTGGTTCCAGGAAGCCAATTCCAAGGACTGCAGATCATCAGTTGCTTGTATACTGGAGGCTGTCCAGGCAACAGATTAAGTTGTATGAGAAAACTGTAACAGGTTCCAGACTGCATGGAATGGAGACCCCTAGTGACCTTTCTGGAAGACTTCAAAAACATACACAAAAACTACTAGCAGTTCCCTTCACAAGCACCATAACTGCTTCCGTCCTTGCACTTCCCTTACTCATCATACAGGGTCATGGACAACAGAGATATTTCTGAAAAAGAAAATCAAACTAAAAATGTGAACAGTGTCCCATTTTATAAAACATTCATGGCTGCTTAAACTTCCCTCTCTGCAGCTTGAACTTGAGACTGTTCAAAGACCGAAGTATTTACCAGCATTTTCTGGGCTGCTCTAACAGATCCTATGATGCATTTTCACCTGTCTGATATCACATTTAAGAGAATCTGAAATGGTGGTTAAGGTGACTGCTGATGTGAAGGAATGACCTCAAAATGTACAGCTTAGATTTTTCCTTTTCAGAATCTGTTGACTCCAAGAACTGAACTCCCTCTTTCCTAGGGTATTTTCAGACATTACGGGCCTCTGTTTTGACATGGTGAACCATCCGTCATGGCGGAGAGCCCATAACGTCTGAAGGGGGTCACGCCAGATGTTCACCACAGTGAACACCCGGCGGGAATCCCTTGAACCACGGTTCTGGAGGTGAGGCCGGTCTCAACCCTGGAACCGTGGTTACTCTGATCACGGCCGGGAATCAGCGGCTGGTAACGTCTGTTACCACCGCCGCTTCCCAGCCGTGGACTCGGCCATGGGCCAGGATTGGGCACAACGGCCGCATTGGCTGCTGCGCCCACCTGTCTCCGAGAGGACAGGCGGCTGGGGGGAGTATGGGGGGCAGGGCCGTGCGGCTGCACGTTGCGCCCCCCGGCCCTGCCCCCTCCCCGATCCCCGAGCGGAATCAGGCCGGCACGTCTGCTGCCTGGCCGGCCTGATTCCGCTCGGGGGTGTAGACGTGACCACGGGCTGTGTCAAAACGGAGGTCCGTCACGTCTGAAAATACCCCTATACGCCAAATTTTGACTTCATCATTTTGAAGGCATCCTCAAGAAATTAAAAGTACTATTCAAACTGCTGGTGCAACTCTCAAAATATTGTTTGGGACTTCTATACACAGGGAATAACTCTCATTGGCCCTATTCACACAAGATGCCCCCACCCATCTCCACGCAGTTTTGCTGTGTGGAGATGGGTGGAGGCACCCATGTGAAAGCTGCGGTGGATGGGTGGAGGTGCCCATGTGAAAGCTGCGGGGGATGGGTGGAGGTGCCCATGTGAAAGCTGCAGGGGATGGGTGGAGGTGCCCATGTGAAAGCTGCGGGCAATGGGTTCCAATGTCCGATGCTCCGTGGGTGGAGATGGGTGTGCGCCCGTCGGAACAGGCGCACACCCAAATTCAACCACCACGGCCGCACACCCATCCCCACCACCACGCTCTGTTTAAAAATGTCCATTGTCAGGAGTAAGAATTCTACCTGCATGCAAGGAGATTAATCCCTTTCAGATGTGTATTAAGAGAGGTGATCTACATAAATTTCCACTTGCTGTTTCTTCTTAGCTTGTGGTTGCAGAACCCTTTGATCTAATTGGTGAGAGCAAGGGACTGGGAGTCAGGACTTCAGGATTCTGTCCCTGTCTTTGTGAATGACTTTTAAGCAAGTGACTTCGGCCCTTTTCAAATGGACCACAGTGGGTTGTGGGATGGGTGTGCACCCATTCCTACTGGCGCACACCCATCTCTACACATGAGGCAACCGGCATTGGAGCCCATTGCACCATGCGTGGGTGATGTGTGGAGGTGGTACCCACCTCCATTGCACCATGCGTGGGTGATGTGTGGAGGTGGTACCCACCTCCATTGCACCATGCGTGGGTGATGTGTGGAGGTGGTACCCACCTCCACACATCACCCACACATGGTGCAATGGGCTCCAATGCCGGTTGCCTCATGTGTAGAGATGGGTGTGCGCCAGTAGGAATGGGTGCACACCCATCCCACAACCCACTGTGGTCCATTTGAAAAGGGCCGAAGTCACTTGCTTAAAAGTCATTCACAAAGACAGGGACAGAATCCTGAAGTCCTGACTCCCAGTCCCTTGCTCTCACCAATTAGATCAAAGGGTACTGCAACCACAAGCTAAGAAGAAACAGCAAGTGGAAATTTATGTAGATCACCTCTCTTAATACACATCTGAAAGGGATTAATCTCCTTGCATGCAGGTAGAATTCTTACTCCTGACAATGGACATTTTTAAACAGAGCGTGGTGGTGGGGATGGGTGTGCGGCCGTGGTGGTTTAATTTGGGTGTGCGCCTGTTCCGACAGGTGATGATGGGGGACACCCCCAACCGCAGGTGGCGTTTGCATGGGCGCCCCCTCCCCACCGCACAGGTGTGGGGCGCCGTGTGAAAAGGCCCTTCATTTCAATATGCCATTCATAAATTTTAGCTAAAGTTTGTAAAGTGCTTTGAGATCTTTGGAAGAAAGGAGCTATAGATGCATAACATTTATGAACATAGAATGTCTGTCTTTTACCACATGTGAAAAATACTCTTGCTTCTTTGGATTAAAGGCAATGTGAAAGAATAAGGTTAATGCAAAAGTATTAGTGATGGGAGTTTTAACATCATCTTCTGACTCCATGGTACTACTCCATGGGAATAGTCACTGTGAGTCTATGTTCATACAAGCATGCAGTATTCTTTCTTTGAGTACTTTATTGCATGGTAAAGTACTGAGAGAATTTATCATGAGGATCATTCACACAAGTGTTCCAAAGATAATTCAGTCTTTGGAATGCAGGAGGCAATAAGCTCTGACTCACAGAGCTAAGTCATTTTTACACAAAACATAACTTGGGCAGAGGGGGTGCAAAATCGTGTGTGTGTGTGTGTGTGTGTGTGTGTGTGTGTGACCACTCCTGCCCAGGGAGATTAATTAACTCCCATGCAACCTTATACTATAGGAGCAACCACCTTGAAATGCCAGTTGTCCCTAGGTTAGTGCATGATAATTTACCCTTGAGTAAAATATATTGGATACTAATATTGTGTGTGGCTGCTGCTATAAAGTGGATTGAGGTTAATTAGCTTCAGGGAGAAACAGCCACATAAACCAACTTTACCCCCAGATAAAGTACTCCAGAATAGGCTTACACAGGAGCAGGTAAATTACATTTTGTATGAATATGCCTTTAGCTATTGTGAGGTAAATTACATGACAGTGCATATTATCGAAGGAAAAATGCAAATACCTGAGTGCTTGGACTGCCAAGGGTAGAGGTAGCCTGGTGACAAATATTTTGTGTGGAAAAGTTTTTTAAAGTGGGACATCAGATTAGAAAGACTAATTTTATGTATTAACCGATATATATTTGTGGATATCTGGGTTTGAAGCTCATGAATCTGCTCAGAGAGGAAAAAAATAACAAAAGCAGTCATCGTCATCTTCTTAAGAGGAAGGATAGTTTGGGGACGGTATCTGTTGGATTCTGTTCATGGCTCTGTTGCAGAGTTCCTATGTGACACTGACCAGTCCATTAAGCTCTCTGTGCCTTAGGCCCTTTTTACACGGGCTGTGCAGGGTGTGTGTGTCGGTGTGCGTGCCAGTGCATGTGAGTGGGTGAGGGGAGGGTGTAGACAGGCGCACATGGATCTCCACCCACCTTCACCCATCTACACGCATGGAGCAATGGCCATTTTCACCGTGACTCTGTGCGTGGGTGATGGGTGGAGGTGGGTGTGAATGCGTGTTTGTCAGGATCATGCATGCATGCACACCCACCCACTGTGGCATTTACACAAGACTCACCCACACATGAACACCCAGATTTCTGGGTGTTCATGGTGGGTGCATCTCGTGTAAAAAGGGCCTTAGTTTCCCATTTGTAAAATTCATATAATATTTTTACAGGAGTGTGATTTTGAAGATAAAGTCATTATTGTATGCAAAGTCCTTAAATTATAGTGATGAGTCATTCTTTCTGATCTGCTTCTCAGAGGCATCATCCCTCTGCAACATACTAAAATCCAACATAGAATTTGGTGTAGTCATTTACACTTCATGCTACTCAGTAGTGTTTTTATTCACATTGCATAATACATAAGGCATGAGGCAATAGGAAATTAGTCCCCTTTAGTTTGAGAGGGCTAGTCTTGGGAGAATATGGGTGATGCTAGGAAAGCTACAATGGTAATTCCACAAATACAAAGGAAATCCTTGTGCTAAATGAAGAATAGAACAAAAGGGATATGAGTAGGAAGAGGAGATTTTCAGAGACACCATTTAGGTACAGCCCTTTTCATGTCACATTTCTGGCACATTCAAGCTTTAAAAAGCAAAGCAGGAATATCTAAGCTCAGTTTCATTCCTCTCAGCCTCCTCCTCTCTTACCCACTTGCTCTCGTAGACAGGCCCAGAATTTGCAACAGGAAACCAAACAAAAACAATAAAAAACCCAAACCCCAACACATTTTAATTTTAGCCACACAGCTGCTCCTGAGTTCTTAAATACACTCGCCTCTAACTGCCTTCATGTGCAAGACGATCCAAGTGCCCCAGGCAGGCTAAGCCTACACTACAAACTCCTTCCAAAACTAATCTCTGTCTGGCATTGTCACAGAAATCAACCAAGTTAGTCAAATGCCTTGTGGGGGCAAATTGGATCCCTATCAGAATTCACCTTCTTTAAGCTTAGTTGTGTAGCTTTAAGTGATAAGCTATGGTGTCTCAGTTCCTTGGGCAGAGAGCAGTTTTGCATGGAAAGAAACAAATTCCTTTTTCTTCACCCTCTGCCTACACCCAGCACAGGAAACCAAAACCTTTTTTTGCAATCATGTTTATGGGTGGCTTCCTGTCCTGAGATAACCTAACTGGTGACCTATTCTCTCTGTGCCCATCTGGATGTTGCTTTGCTGCCTGGAAAGCAAGCTGAAGATTCTAAGGCATACCAAGAAGAAAAATAAAAATCTAAAAGCTCAGCCATTTACACGTCAGTGTCTGATTATCTTGGATTGTTTTCCTCCTTTGATTTCTGAAAGTGAGACATAAGCCATCTTCAAATTTCAGAGTTTTTACTGCCATCATGTGGAGAATGTCCTCAAATATGCAACATTTGCTTCCTTGCCTCTCTTTTCCTTCCCTTACCCACCGCTATCCCTCTCCAGTTTTTATTTTTTGTACACTAAACAAATTGGAAAATAATCAAGGAGTTGCCTTTTCTTGGCTTTATGAAAATCCATTCATATTTCACCTAATTCCAGGCTATTAAAAATCATCATCACCCAGCTATGTTTCGCAAAGCTTATTTTTACATGGCTCTCCAAACCCTTCAGTAGCAACCGCTCTATTATGTTCTATGCTATACAGGCTCTTATAACACCTTCACCATAGTATATGAAACCCGTTCCAGCATACCACCATAGTAAGGATATGCATGGGGGATACATTTTGTCTTTTTGTGTCTCCAATTTCTGTGTTTGTCTTTTTATCTTTCATTGGCCGTTTTCAGATGGGATGCTTCCACCCAGGTCCACCCATTCCCCACAGACCCGGGAGCCCATCTGAAGGTGGTGCGGGTGGAGGCACGCTCCTGCAACCCACGCACTGCCCACCCATGCCCCCACACTGAGCAACCCGGGTTTTTCCCCGTTCCTCCATGAAGGGGCATGATTGGGTGGTACGTGGGTGCAGGCGCACACCGATTGCACGCCATCTGTTTATTGGTCCCATGACTGTTTCAAGAAATATTTTATTGTTTTGTTATGAATAATGCTGTCTGTGTTCTCATTCTTGCAGGGAATGATCTGCTTTCCTCAACTGAGGAAGGGAAGGGAGGGAAGGTGTTTGCAGGGTTTGTCCTGGAACTGCCAATCTGTGTTCCCCCATCCTTGTGATGCTGTTATCGTATCAGTGCAGCCCTGGATTGGCTGCTCCCATAGCCCGTCATCGCACGTGCATGGGTCATCCTGCGCCTTGTTCCTCACCCCAAGTCTGACAACCCTGCCACTTTGGGCGGACATCTCTCTGCAGCAGGTGTATGTGTTATTGCACATGAAGCTAGCTCCACTTTGGGATAACTGCAACACCGCTTTGACCTTTCCACTGCATGTTACAGGACTGTACTGGTACCTGGTGCATCCCTGCACCATGCATTGCACATGTTACAACGGAGTTGCAATGGTGTTCCGCTGGAGTAAGTGTTCTGTCTGTTCTCACCCAATGTGTCCTGTGATTGGGGCCATGTGCATTTTGGACTGTCCCGTCTGCCAGTAGGCACGGGGGTGGTGCTGCTTTTTGTCCCCCCTGCCCATACAGCTTTTGTGCCCTCAGACTCTCTGCTGCCTTCCCCTTTTGTCCCTGTGCTGCCCATGGGTTTCATGTTGTACCAAGGGAGTTTGGGCTTACTGGCTCCCAGCTGTCTCACAGGTGTCGGACAGCTCAGGTGCCGCATGTGTTGTTGTATTGCACCTTCCCCCATCTCTCCTCCCCCACCTGCACAGAGTCTGGCTGGGGGTGGGCAGTGATGGCAGCTGTGTCTTCACTTGACCTTTGTTTGCCATGTTGCCACATCATGCGGGGGGCATGGCCTTCCTCGAACTGGTGGAGTGGCTGTCTGTGTAAAGGCAGGGTGAGTGTATTCAATTAGTGGAGGGCCGGGGGTTGGGTGCGTCGACATCCCATGACCTCCCTGGCCGGCGCCCATTTGAATCACTCCCCTCACCTGGGGTGGGTGAATGGTGCGTGGTTCCTCCACCCATCCCCATGGACCAGCCCCTCCCTCCCCCCAGCCGTGTCTGTTTAAAAACAGCCATAGAGAGCATTACAGTAATCTAGCTTTGAGGTTATGAAAGCATGGATGATGGTGGCCAAATCTGAATCAGAAAAAAAGGGCCACTGCCTCCTCACCAGATGAAGTTGGTGAAAAGTGCTCCTGGCCACCGCCGCAACCTGATGTTCCAGGAACAGCAAGGGATCCAGAAGCACTCCAAGGCAGTGAACCTGATTAACCAGAGAGGGCCTGACCCTGTCAATGACAGGAGTCCCTCCCAATCCCTTCCAAGTCACAAGGTTTATCTGTCATGGGGGTAAGGGTCAGGGCATGCGGGAGCTGAAAGGCAGGGCTAGAACTGGGAGAAGCCAAACCTGGAACCTAGAGAGGGGTAGCCCTCCAATCTAAGGGAGAATGAAGTGCATCACAGGTAACATACGGCTCATCATTGAGGTCTAGGAGAGAACAGGGAACAAGAACTCAGGGAACTCAAAATATATTAAATAAATAAATAAATAAATAAAAAATATATTATATAAATATATTAAATAAATAAAATAAATAAAATAAAACACAGAAGGAACAAGGGGTCAGGAAGCAAGAGAGAGCAAGGAGGCTAAAAACTACAGAAGTACAGGGGGGCCTGGAAGCCAGAGGGGGAACAAGAAGCCTGGAAACTGGGAGGAACACAGGGCCTGAAATCTAGAGGGAAATTGTTGCTGCCATTTTGGAAAAGGACAGCCACCGTTCCAGTTCACTTTAAATAAAAAACCATTGCACACGCGCAAAATGGCGATGGGACGGGGCTATTTTGCATAAGCACATCCTTTTGTAAAATGGCGGCAGCAGCATCACAGCCGTTTTGGAAAAGTGCAGCCAGTCTGCACATGAACAGTGGCCATTTTGCACATGCACACACCTGCGTGTGCATCATCTTTTCCAAAATGGCAGCAACACTGCTGCTGCCATTTTGAGAAAGGCTGAGCTTGCGCAGAACGGCTCCGGGGCCACTGCATGCTGGTCCCATGGCCACTGTATTGCATTGCATGTGCAATGTTTTGTTTGTTTGTTTTTTTAATTATTTTCTGATATTTTATTGATTTAAATAAGGATCTGTACTTAAATCCAGAAATTGCTGAACCAATACTGTAAAACAGAACCAAACTAATTTTCTCCAGCAGAACACCTCTAGTATTTTGTAGTAAATGAATCTATTGTTTGTAGAACTGCTGAGTCATTTTGCCCTAGTTTTGAAAAATTAGTACGGAATTAGGTAGGTGACTGCAGGAGCAGCAAGGATAGGATCATGATTACGTAGGTGAATACTATCAAGGGCTTGATTTTTCAAAGTACTTAATTTTATAGTACTATATATGTCATAGCATTGTACAGAGAGTAACTATCTGCATATCTTTGGGAGATAACTAGGCATCATTATCATTTTACAGCTGCGGAAAATGAGGAAGACAATGTGATCAAATCAACATTAGACTTAAGGATCCCTTCCTTAACCATTCATCAAGACCAGCATTTCTCAGTTTTTTTAAACTGCCCGTCTTCTTTCTCTTTTCTGTGGTTGCTGAGGTCCTTTCCACCACCACATAACATTGCTTCCTGTCCCTCCCCACTTTACTATTGTCCTGCTGCTTCCCTTCTTTCCTCCCATATGTTCTTTGACTCTTTCCCCCTTGTTAGCTAATCATTTTGAAAATTCCCCCAGCTCAGTGGAGCTTGTTTGGCACCCCCTCCTCAGCTTCAGAACCACTGATCTAGACTATGCTACCATATTATGTGGTTACTCAGCACTCCTTCAAATCAGGGCCCAAGTAACTCAGACTGGACATGATTACTTTGACTCCATCAAAAAATGAGGACTATTGATTTGATGGCCACATGCAATCTTCTGGTTTAAGTCATCTGTCTAGAAAAGTGGTGGGCAAAGTTCCCAAGCGCCACATACCAACATTTTCATATCACCGAGAGCCACACGACACTTTACGTTGATCATCAGCTTCCCTCAATCCTGGGGGCGGGGCAGCATGGCTACCCCAACCCCCTCCTTCACATAAAAATTCTGGCTCCCAGACAGTCTGGCAGGTTTGGACAGCAGCAACAGTGGCTCACAGCATGCTATCCCTGCTCCCATGGCTCCAGGAGGTTCCAATGGTAAAAATGGCAGCTTGACTTCTTTTGCTCCTGAGGAGCCACATGGACACACCCCCAAGAAGTCACCTCTGGCTAGAACCTTAGTACAAGTGCCCAAGAGCTGCATGTGGTTTCCAAACCTCCATTTGCCCACCTCTGATCTAGTACCATTTGGGAAAGTACCACACAGGAAGTCTATGGCAAACACAGGGATAAATCTGATAAGTTCCCGTACATAACATTCACTTGCCCAAACCACAAGCCCAATCTTGCTGTTCCTGCAGCTCCCTGGCTCATTTTCTGCACAACTTCCAACTAAGAGACTGAATGAAGAAGAGGTTCTAAAGACAACAGCTTCATTCGATATACAACCCTAATTCATCCCTCAAACACTCTCTAACCTGCTCATGGAATGAAGAAGGGGTCCTGTGGAAAAAGTATGTGATTAGGGACATCAACAAGGCAGTAAACAGCAAGGTTAGTCCTGCCCATGCCCCCTAATGTTTCTAATCTCAGCATTTAACCTAGTTCTGAGCCCAATTGTTATAATCTGGATGCAAACTGCCAGTAACCTCTACTGCCCACATTCTTTCCATTCTCCCCAACTCAAATGAAAGCATCTAGGGAAAGCTTCAGTGTTATTCCCAACCTGCAGAGGAAGAAGACTGGGTCTGAAAGACCAAGGAATAATGTGTGCATGTAGAGCCTAAGGTGTAAGCAAGCACAATATGCAAAACTGTATAATGTTTTTACCGCTTACATGACACACAAGTTAAGGTGTAAGCCTTAGCTTACTTTTTGGAGCATACGAGTGAATTTTTAAGAGCCTTAACTCCTCTCTTAAACTGAAGTGTTCTGATCTAAGAATTTCCCCGTTTTTTGAAAGGGGAATGCACTAAATTCCCCCTTCTGCCTCAATACCAACCTTGAGTTTGACTGGCAGCCAAGCAATCAGCAAGTTTCCCTTTCAGCCCCAATTTTGTCAGTTTCACCAGCAGGATAATTTAACCAGCGGGGGAGGAGGATATTACTTTGCGGATCCCTCCTCATCGAAGCATTTCCTTTGCAGCTCCAAGCTTTCTCAGTTACACATCTGAAGGAATTCTATCCAACTCATGTACAATTGCTCAATGCACATAACCACCATCAGTCTCTCTCCTGATTCCATCCCTTCTCCCAGAGAGGTTCGCTTTCAGCCCTAGCTTTGAAAGTTTCACCAGGAAGGAGGAGTGGAGCGGGAGATTGCTCTACAGATCAGAGAGTTTCCCTTGCAATCCCAAGGTCTCTCTTTCACCAGAGGGTTTGGTTCAAAGCTGGGAGCAGTAGCCATGTCAGTTTGACCTGCTGGGGAGTTTACTTGGCAAATGGAGCAACCAGCCAGTGACTGAGTTTCCCTTTCAGCCCCAGCTCTGTCACTTATACCAGCGGAGGGTTTTCCCCCCCACCTGTAAGCAGCCTCCTCAATTTCACTGGAAGTTGGGGAAAGGGGGGGAAGGTGGAGATTGCTTTGCAGATCCCTCCTCATCAAAACATTTCCCTCGCAGCCCTTATCTTTGACAGGTATGTCCCTAAAGGAATTCTGTCCAATTCATGTAAAAATTTTCAATGTGCCTAACTCAATTCAATCTCTCTCTTGACTCTATTCCTTCACCATGAGCAGAAAATAAAGTGATGAAGCCATGGAGAGGAAATGGAAAGACGATGAGGGGGACTTGTATCATCTCACCCCGCTCCCCATCACTTCAGCTGCTCCCAGTGTCCTCTCACTCATTATTCCACCCAGATCCCAATAATTTCAGCTGCTCTTGGTGGTCTCATACTCGTTATTCTATCCAATCCCCCATTATTCCAGCCACTCCCGGTGGCCTCTTACATGTCATTCTACCCAGATCTCCATAATTTCAGTCACTCCCAGTGTCCTCATACCCATCATTCCACCCAAACCCCATCATCCCAGCTACTTCCATTTACCTCTTATGTATCATTCCATCCAGCTCCCCATCATTTCAGCCACTCATTCCCTCTGGTCTCTTACATGTCATTACATATATACACCCCACGCATCATTTTAGTCATTCCTGGAGATCTCCTTCCAGTCATTCCACCCTGTCCCCCACCCTCCAAATCAAGTTGCTCCAGGTGGTCTCCTCTCCTACCCGTACAGACTTGCATCACTCCAACCCCTCCTGGTGTTTTCCTATCTGTGATTTAACCCAACCCCCTGTTATTCCAGCTGCCCCCAGTGGTCTAAATTCATCATTCCATCCAGCCCCCTCATAATTCCATATGATCCAAATGGTCTCCTACCTGTCATTCCACCCAGCTCCTCTTCGCTTGATTTCCTCTACATGGCTTCCTCCATTTTTTCCCCTCCTGGTCCTTTTTTTTAGTCCTGCCCTTGTCACCTTCTTTGGCATTTCAGATTCTCCCCCACTCCCTTTGTTTCAGTTAAGCAACTGCCATTTTATTGGTTTACTGCCCATTAAGGGGTACTGGCATTTCCAAAGCTCCGTTACTTCTAATTGGTATTCCTGTTGTCTCTATTGTTTCCAATCAGGATTCCATGTGCCTTGTCAGTTTAACCAGCTGGGGAGTTTGCTTGGCAACTGGAGCAATCAGCCAGTGAGTTTCCCATCCATAGTCCCAGCTCTCTCCCATCCATAGCCTGCAATAAAATCTCCTCACGTCCATACAACAATAGTCTACAATAAATGAATGTTACTCATGCTACTAACATAACAGAACATTAGTGAAACAGACAGTGCGTAAGCTGCTTTTCTCACTCTCCCCATTTGCCAAAATGGGGACTTATCAGAACTTCAAAACTATACAACAGATTTGCAAAAACTAAACAGACACACAAAATACAGGCCACACTTGAGTTTTCTAGGACTGCTAGATTTCTTAATATTGCACCCAGAACTAAGTCTCCATGCACAAAAAAGTTGCGGGGGGGTGGGGGGGAAATGTCATTCTACCTTCAATATTCAAATGTCTGTAACTTTCTCATTGTTCATTATTATTATAAACATTTATATAGCGCCAGCCATGTGCCTGGCGCTGTACAGAACATAGAAATAGACGCGGTCCCTGCCTCTGATTCATCTGATTCATCTGAAATTTAGAAATGTAGAAAGATTCTGCACCTCACTCAAGCGACCCTTCCTACCACATTTCACACTGATAGGACAAATTATCCCAATTTTATAATGAACAGAATGTTCATAATTTTAATACAGTGACACAGCTGCCTTAACTATAGAGCTGCTCTCGCACCTCTGTAATAAATTAGAGACTTTACCATAGCATTTAATCACAAAGGGATAGAATTAAAATTGAAGAGGCAACTTAAACCTGGCATTTCTTAACATTCAGGTTTTTGACTTTACAATTTAAATAGCATATTTTTGTACATAATTTTGTATAATTCGGGTGCAGCCCTTAACTGGGCAAAATTTTACTTCCTCTATGGTTTGTGTATATCTATCCAACTATATAGTGAAAGGTGACACCTAGTGGTCATCAAAGGTAACAAAACATGCCCAAATAAACCAACTAACATTTGTAACACTATCACCAAAATGCAGTCCACAAAAGGGGAGATGTATAAATTTAAGATGCTACTGGACAAAATACAAGGAAAGGGATAAGTTGTAGCCCAAATTCAATACTTCAAGAAAAGACAGACTTTAACAAATACACTAACCAGAAGATATACAAGAAGAAAAACATGTGACAAACAATTTTTGTCTGAAACTAAAATAGGAGCTAAAATAATGTCAGCTTTCAGGAAAAATATGACAGTCATCTCAATACCTTAATTGCCTATGCATATATAATTATGCCACATCACAGTCTCATTGTAGATCAGCTCACCTTCATGCCTTCCTATAACTTGCCTACAAGCAAATTTATTGCACTAACTATCCACTTGACTTCCAACTAAAAACGTAACACTGGCTTATTAATATCTCTGGGCTTGTTAGTAGAG
Source organism: Sphenodon punctatus (assembly GCA_003113815.1). Classification (NCBI taxonomy): domain Eukaryota; kingdom Metazoa; phylum Chordata; class Lepidosauria; order Sphenodontia; family Sphenodontidae; genus Sphenodon; species Sphenodon punctatus. Next base: position 4,667,150 of record QEPC01001665.1, on the reverse strand, counting down.
GTTATGGAAGCCCCACCATGTCTGATTTTATGGGATCAGTTTCAGGTGATGTTGCATACTGATGTGAGGGATGTTCTTGGGGCAGTCCTCTTCTGAACTAGACTCATGCCCGTCCTGGCTGGTTAAGGCCAGCCAGGAGATGCTGGGGTCACTGCTGGTGGGGGTGGTCAGTCTCTCCCTTTGGGAGGGCAGAGTGCTGAGCTGCCTCAAGGAGGAGGTGGTATGGCCTCTGCTCAAAAAACCATCACTTGACATTGACTCCCTCGCCAGCTATCGACTGGTCTCTAACCTTCCCATTTTAGGGAAGGTTATTGAACAGGTTGTGGCTCAGCAGCTGCAGAGGCATCTGGATCGCATCAGTTTTTTTTATTCCTCGTAGTCCAGCTTTCATCCAGGTTATGGCACTGAGACTGCACTTGTGGCTTTGGTCAACGACCTCCGCCATGAATTGGATCAGGGTCATTCGACCCTGCTGATTCTCTTAGATCTGTTGGCTGCTTTTGATACCATTGACCATGAGATGTTGGTGACTCGCTTGCGGGACCGAGTCGGGGTGGGCGGAATTGTTCTTGAATGGTTCCTGGCCAGAAGAACCCAGCGAGTAGTGCTCGGGGATTATTTTCCATCTCCCCAAGACCTCTCGTGTGGAGTCCCGCAAGGTTCCATTCTGTCCCCTCTTCTGTTAAACGTGTATATGCAGGGCCCCGATTCTTCCGCAGAATTTTTTAAAAAATTCCGCGGGAGTCAGGGGCCAATTCTGCGCCTCGGCGCGATTTACCATGCGGGGGGGGGCTTGGTTTGCCTCCTCCTCCCCCCGCACTGGTAAACCCTCAGGGCCTCCACTCCCCAGCTGCCGGGGCTTGCCCTCCCCAGCTGCTGGGGCGTGCTTGA
>QEPC01001665.1:4569348-4632886 GCA_003113815.1 Sphenodon punctatus | reverse complement strand
GTGCACTTGAGACCTCGCATCTTCATGAATGTTAGACCCCTTGTCTCTCCCTCTGTTCCCCTTCCTAAGTCTCTTCCCCCAGCTCCTGTCTCTCAGATTGTAAGCCCTAGGGGCAGGGACCGTGTCTATTTTGTTACTTTGTAAAGTGCCAGGTACACTGCTGGCGCTATATAAATGTTTATTAATAATAATAAAGAAACATTACAGGTAGGAAACTACCCTACTTCTTCGTTATCCTCTCAACCAAAGTCCCATTTTAGGTAGATTGGCAAGCAAGGACAAGGAGGCAGAATGCAGAGAAACAATCCCTCTTTATTCAGAGTACAGAGAAGTTAAAACAGAGTAACCAAACCTTGTCTCACTTGGTACCGCCACATCAATGGCATAGTGGCGGAGAAACGTGGATGGGGAACTCCACGTAGCAGCCTTACAGATGTCCTCTATTGGGACATGTTCAAGCAGAGCCACAGAGGTGGCCATGGCTCGTGTGGAATGAGTCCGTAACCCAGATGGCTTAAGGAGGCCGGCCAACTCATAACATCTGAGAATGCAGGTTCTTATCCACCTGGAAATGGTCTGTTTGGAAACCCTCTTTCGCCGTTTTCCTGGGCCAAAGGCAACAAAAAGTGCATTCATCAGGTGGAATGTGGCTGTCCTATCTAGATAATAGAGCAGGGCTCTGCGGACATTCAGGTTATGGAGGGCAGCCTCTGCCTCAGAGGCATGAGGCGGGGTGGGAGGGGAGGGTTGGGAGAATAATCTCCTGATTAAGGTGGAACTGAGATACAATCTTAGGGAGGAATTTGAGGTGTGGGTGAAGCACCACCAGGTCCTCATGAAATGTCAGATAAGTGGTTTGAGACAAAAGGGCTTGGAGCTCACTAACTCGCCTGGCAGAGGTAATCGCCACTAGAAAGGCGACTTTGATAGAGAGAAGGTCAATGGACAGCTGTGCCATGGGCTCAAAGGGGTCGTGCATGAGACCCTGAAGCACCACATTTAGGTCGGTGGACAGGTGGAAACTCCCTAATGGTTCCCTTATGGAACCTAATAACCAAGGGGTACTCAAACAGTGAAGTCTCATTATAAGGACCCCAGAAAGCATTGATGGCAGTCAGGTGAACCTTAACAGATGTAAAGGTCAGACCCCTATTCAGCAAGGCTAGTAAGTAATCCAAAATAAGATTAATAGGGGCAAATAAGGGTTGTTCTGCCTTAGAGGAGACCCAGGACCCAAAGGCAGTCCACTTGGCAGTGTAGGAAGACCTAGTGGAAGGTTTCCTGCTTGCAAGAAGCCTCTTAACTGGGGAAGAGCAGTTCTGCTCCCGCCTGATTAGTAGTGAAGCCTCCACACTGTCAGGTGGAGGGCGTCTAGGTTCGGGTGCCATAGGCGACCCTCCTGTTGGGAGAGGAGATCTGGGATTCTCGGGAGTGGACACTGGTCGGAAGCCAGTTCTATTATATCTGGGTACCAGAACTGTCGGGACCAGTCTGGTGCCACTAGTATCAAGTTTCCCCCTTCCTGGCAAAATTTCCTGAGGAGCCGTGGGATGAGGGGAATCGGGGGAAGGTGTACCCCAGCCCTTCTGGCCACGGGCTCACTAAAGCATCTCCCAGCGAGCCTAGCCCTCTTCCAGCTCTTGAGAAGAATGTGGAGAGCTTTGCATTGACAGGGGATGCAAAGAGATCAATTACTGGGGTTCCCCACCATTGGGCTAGGGCAAGAAACATCTCCTGGGACGTTGACCCCTGTCTGCTGAGGGTGTCGGCCTCTATGTTGTCTGTGCCTGGCACGTGGACTGCCCTTGGTACCACGTGTCTGCGCAGACACCAGTCCCAAAGCAACTGTGCCTCTTCCATGAGCGGCCAAGACCCTGCTCCCCCCTGCTTGTTTATGTAGAACATTACGACCATGCTGTCTATACAGATAAGGACACAACACTGGCTGACTATTGGCTCTAGAGCTCTGAGCACCAGTCGTATTGCCCTCATCTCGAGAACATTTACGTGCGAGGTCTGTTGCTGGGGCGACCAGGTCCTGTTCACTAAGATGTCGCCTGAAGCTGCTCCCCAGCCTGTTAAGGAGGCATCTGTAGAGATGGAGAGCTCTGGGTTTGGGGTTTGGAATGGCATGCCTTCGCATACCATGGCCTCCTGGGGCCACCAGTGGAGACTCTGGAGCACAACCAGGGTGGGTGTCAGGACAAGGTTGGGCCACCAAATCCCCAGGGGGGTCCAGGGCTTGAGCCACCACTGCAGCGGATGTAGTCGTAAATGTGCCATGGAGGTTGTGAAAGTGGTGGACACCATAAGGCCCATCAGCCTAGAAAAAACAATATAGGGCTGAGATAGTTCCTGTAAAATCAGGGTGCAATATTCCCTAATGGAGAGGAAGCGATCATGTGGAGTGAAAGCCCTGGCACTGGCACAGTCCAGGGTAGCCCCGATAAATCTGATAGTGGTGGTAGGAGCGAGAACTGATTTGCCATAATTAATAAGCAGACCCAAGCGGGGGAAAAGGTCACAAACTATGAGCATGGTGTTCCTGCAGGGTTTCCTCTGATCTGGCCCTGAAAAGCCAGTCGTCCAAACAGGGATAGACAAATAGTCTTCTCCTATAAAGTGCTGCCGCCACAGGGGCCAGGCACTTAGTAAATACCCTGGGGGAGGAGGACAGGCCAAAGGGGAGAACAGTAAACTGGTAGTGAGCTCCCTCTAGGGTGAACCTTAGGTACCTATGGAAAAAAGGGTGCACAGGGATGTGGAAATAGGCATCCTTCATGTCAATGGTGGTAAAACAGTCCCCCTGCTTGAGGGAGGGAATAACCTGTGATAGGGTCACCATACGGAACTTAAACTTGGTAACATGTTTATTTAACACTCTGAGCTCGAGGATGGGTCGAAAGCCCTCAGGCTTTTTATGAACCAGAAAATATGCAGAGTAGAAACCTTCCCCATAATATTCAGGGAGAACCAACTCTACAGCCCCTTTGGACAACAGGGCGAGACCCTACTCCAGAAGAGCACTAACAGCCTGCGGGTCAACAGGGGTGGGGGTGGATACCATTCTGTCTGGTGGTTTAGAGGAGAACTGGATGGAGTACCTCCTCTATCGAGGTCAGCACCCCAGAATGTGAGGTAATCTCTTGCCAGGCTTGGCTGAAATGCCTGAGTCTGTCCCCAAAATTAGGGTGGACCTCTGGATCCCCTGTGGGTGTGTCACAAGTGCTAAAAGTGCTTCTTGGGGAGCAGGGGGCCGCTAGGGGTGGGGGATTGCTTTCCCCTGGGACGGGAGAACAGTGCAGGAGGCCCTCTAGAGAAGCTTACCTGCCCCGGTGGTTCTCTTCGGGGCTGATGGTAAGGTTGCCCCTGGTAAGGTTGTTTGAAGGGAGGGCACTGAGCCCCCTACCGGTAGGAGCCCGATGGGGGTTGTGTCATGGCAGGAAGGCTTGTAACTCGGAGGCCCATGGCCCTAGCCATGGTTCTATCAGTTTTCAACTGACGGAGTTGTTGATTGGTTGTCTCCGTAAAGAGGCCCATTCTGTCAAAGGGCAGGTTCTCAACGATGAATTGGGCCTCTGGGGTGAGCCCTGAGGTATGCAGCCAGGCATGGCACCTTATAAAGATCCCCACCCCTCACGCCATGCCCCTAGCCCCTGATAGGGCTACATTGAAGGAGACCCTTGTCAGGTTTCGGGAGAGTTCTAGGCCATCAGTTAGGGCCAGTTTAAGGGGGGATTCAGACGTTTTGATTTTTGCGAATTTTTTAAAAAAATGAATGTTTCATGCATGTCTGAACACATAAATTCGATTAAATGCGGTCAATATCGCACTAAAGAAATCCGACTTTCAAAGCTACTCAAACCTACCTTTTTGCTGTCCGTTTTCAATAAATCCGCACTTAACAGCAGTGTGAAAGCAACATCGTACTGGTTTTAACTAGTGTGTAATCTTTTCTGATGTGAATGCAACCGTGCTTCCAAGTGCGCTGTTTTACTCCTGCCCCTACCGGAAGCAGTGAGACCAGCTGGAGCCCTGTAGTTGCCTCGCTGGGTGCAGGCTGCAGCCAGCTTCTCCCCAAAAAAGTTCTTCCCCTCCATGCTTCCCGTCCCTTTCAATCATCTGCCTCTGCCTCTCCAGTAGTGCTGCAGCAGTAGCAGCAGCGGGATACCGGAAAGAAACCAGGGAGAGAAGCAGCGCGCCTCACTATGCGAGGGGCTTCTTTCCAGCAGCCTCAGGCTCTCCCTCTTTACTCCCTGATCCCCCCCCGCCCCCCAGTCTAGAAGTCCCGTGCAGGAAAGCAGGGGGCACCCCCTCCGATCGGACTGCGAGATAAAGCAGAAGGTTGCTACCTTGCAAGCAACGTTCTTTGAGTTGGCTCCGAACATTCTCATAACTGGGTTGTGCATGTTCACCCTATTCAAATAATAGACCACATGATGGTCTCAGCTTCTCTAGTATAAAAAGCACTCTACCCTTCAGAATGACCATTCCTTCCAACCCTTTCTAAACATACAAGGAAAAAAAATCCATGTTGGCTGGAAGGTTGTGTGTTGTGAGAATGTTTAGAGCCATCTCAAAGAATGTTGTTTACAAAGTAGCAACCTTCTGGCTCCCCACAGGCCACTTCCTGTAATTGAACCGCACTGAGCAGCCGGGTAAGCGCGCACTACAAGAAGGTCTGAATGCATTATTTCGCTGTACTTAAAAACGGTATGGCATGCATGTGAATGCAACAGGACTTGTTAACAGCGAACTATTGAGAACCAGTTTTAAAAAATCCAGATAATTGCTGCACGTGTGAATTCGCCCTTAGATGCTCCCTTGCAGCAGAGTCTGGGAAGGAGGAGCATAGGTGCTGCACTGTTTCCCACAAAGTGTGGCTAAACCTAGACATGAGGACTAGGTAATTCTCCACCCTCATGGTCAGGGAGGCGGATGAATACGCCTTCCAACCCATAGAGAATGTTGATCCTCTCTCCACTTGCAAAGACTGTGAGAGCAGGTGGCTGCTATCCCCTCCCGCTGCCAGCGCTGTTGATCCCAGGGAGCTGTGGGACAGCGGTGGGACTCGGGGGTTATTACCTGATGGTCGGATGGAAACGCTGCCACCACCCCCGGTGTCATCAAGGGGGTGGGGGCAGGGAAAGCCCACTTCCGGGCCACCCCCTACAAGAGCAGGGGGCGGCTGACGTTGTACAAGCAGTGGGACTATCAAGCTGCCCAGTCAGCGCTCAGAGGTGGTGTTGGAATAGCGGAGGGGAGTGCAGAGGAACTGGTGCTGGGACTGGTGAGAGTGGCGTTGGGAGAGGCATGCCAGGTGGCGAAAATGCTGGGATCTGGAAAACTGTGCTTGCCCCCCCCCCTTGGAATATCTATGTGGGGGTGTGTGGTGCCTGTGAGCTCCGTTGGAGGAAGAGAAGGAGCAGAGTGCTTGAACCCTTCCCGCCTTTACCCCCAAAAATATGTTGCAGGAGGGTTTGAGTGTTGATCCTCCCTCCCCTTGCAAAGACTGTGAGAGGAGGCAGCTGCTATCCCCTCCCTCTGCCAGCACTGCTGATCCCACGGAGCTGTGTGAAAGCTGATGGTCGGAGGGAAATGCTACCACCACCCCCAGTGTCATCAAGGGGGCGGGGGTGGAGAAAGCCCACTTCCGGGCCACCCCTACAAGAGCAGGGGGCGGCCAGCGGCTGTGCCGGTGACACGTGCCGAAGGGGCACGGCCAAAGGGGCGTGCCTTTTGGGGTGGCCCTTCGGCGTGGTCCGACGTCTGGGGAAGAGCCTAATATTATTGATGTTTGGTGGGAAGGGGAATTGAGGCAGAGGGGTATGTTCCTTCCCGGTGAGAGCAGGAGGGAGCAAGGAGGGTCTTAGCGTATGGGGGGAGGAGGATGGGAAGGAATTGGGTTGTGAGGAGAAATTGATGTGAGGAAATTGGGTTTGATAAATAGGAGGGGGGTGGTATTCGCTGTATAATGTATAAGATTGCTAAGTTACAATGTAGGGCATTGTGGCCCTGGTTGTGAGATAGTTAATTATAATATGTATTTTGTATTATGAGTTTAAATTGTTGGAAGGAATTTTTCCTCCACTGGTGAGAGCAGGAGGAGGGATGAGTGGAGGGCCCTTTCCCTGGTGGCAGCAGGGTAGGGGGATGGTGGGAGAGTGAAGGGAATTAATTATTGGAATGTAGTAAGATGTGGTGAGGGGGGAGGTTTGTAAAAAAGGGAAGTATTGAATTGTGTTCATTGAATTGTTAGTATGGGATTGTATTTGTGGGATGTATGTTTTGAAATTGGATTCTGTGGATTTATGGATTTATGTTTTGCAGTGTTTTGTATTTCATTTGTTGTTAGCCGCCTCGAGCTGCCTTTGGCAGGAGAGTGCGGGATATAAATTAAAATGGAATGGAAAATGGAATGGACTAGAGTCCAGTTTTTTGCCTTCTTTATCAGGGGGCTGCCCTGGGGGCTTCCCACCCTTGGCTCTCTGTGCCATGGCTGTGGCAATGAGAGAGTTAGGGGCTGGATGGGAAGTGAAATAATCATAGCCCACCCCAGGGACTGGGTACATCCTCAGAGACCTCGAGTTCACGGGGGCAGCTGTTGCAGGCTGTTGCTATATATCCTTCTCCACTGGTTTTGTGATCCCCTATGGTTCGCAGACCAGGTATCAAAGAGCTGATATTGCTCTGGTGCCTGAGCACTATTGAGGGGTATCCGCTCTGCTGCAGTCATGTGCACTAGCAGGTCCTGGAAGGATCTGTAATCTGACTGGGGGGGCGGGGTGTTCACTGGAGGAAGGCATCTGAGTCCTGCTGGTCTGTATCCTCTTCTTCGAGGAGGTGCTTGTCAGCCCTTGGGTCTGCTGCGTCGACAGGGTCGTAGGATGAGGCAGAGTCTTGGAGATCTGGAGTGTGGGATGGAGCCCTCCCTAAATTGAGAGAGAGGTATCTCCGCATGGAGGCTCCCGGGTCAGCCTGAGGATGCATCACTGGCTGTGAGGTGACAGGTTGCAACGTGGGCTGTGTGCCTGTCTGCAAGGTAGCTGAGGCAGACGGTACCTTGCTGAGGCCCCTAGTGGTACCAGGGGATAGGGAAGAGCAGATGTCTCTGGGTTCCAGGCACTGGAGAGAGGCATCTCCTGAGGCACCTGTGGAACCAGGTCTATCGGCTGCTGCAGCTGCTGCTGTCTCGGTGCTGCAAGGCGATCTGCTTGTGACCCGTTCCTTGGCTACTCCCCTAGCCAGGGAGCCTCAGGGAAGCGTTCATGGAAGAACTTCGCCATGGACTGCTCTATCAGGGGTCCCAGGAGGTGTTCCATCGGGATGTGAGACTCCTGCATCCTTGCCTCTACAAGCTGCTCTTCCTCTTCTTGCTCTAAGTGCAGCAGGGGAGAGAGCTCCTGTCCGACTGGAGACTGGGGGAGCGGTGCCTGCGCTTCTCCTTTTTCCCCGTGCGCTCTGGCTCTGCCGAACAGTGTCTGCAGGTGGGTGATCTGCCTCCATGTGGAGCCTGCAGGTCCTGCCCTCAAGACCGGGGTGAGGGGGTTGCCTGGTGCCTGCCTGGAGCTCTAGGCACTGCTGGCTTCCCCTGATCATGTCCCGATGGCGCCTCCCATTGCAGGGCACTGGCCAGAGAGGGGGAAAGGTGGGGCTGCTCCGAGTGGACCTCCAAAGTCGAGGTTTCAGCCTGCATGGTCTGTACTGAGAGGAATTCAGCCAGCCTGTGAGCCCAGCAACTCCAAGTGCGGATCTTAAAGGCTCTACAGATTGGGCAGGCAGAGGTATCGTGGGATTCACCGAGGCAGAAAAGGCGGAGCTGATGGCTATCACTCTTGGGGATAGTGTTAGTTGTGCACTCTGCACAATGGCGGAAGCCTCCTCTGGCTCCCGCTTCCATGCGTGGAACACTGATCCGATCCCCACGAAGGTGGGAAAAAATGAACAGTGGAGGGAAGCTGCAGTGGACTATACTCTCCTTCAGGGAGGAAGGGGGAACTACATCACTCTGGGGCGCTAATTTTGCTGGAATCCAATCTGCCACCAGGGGGCGCCAACAATACCTAAAGTGGGACTTTGGCTGAGAGGATAACAAGGAAGAATCAGGATTCCCCCTTCTCCTCACTCTGTAAGGTACTGTGGAGACAGACTTGACTTCTATGTGTTTCATTAACCCATTTATTTGAAACTATAAAATAAATAACATTGGGTGAAAAAAGACATAACAGTAACTCCACTTTAATACCACTTTAACACCACTTTAAAATTTCTTATGCATGTTTGTCACAAGGAGATACTGGGCTACACATAGACTACAGGTCTAACAAATATGTAAAGGTAAAGGTTAAACATGTATGTAATGTGAAAGCTGAGAACTGGAAACTCACTTCATGCAATGGAGAAATGTAAAGTCATGCCAAATGTGTATTCAGAAAACACCCAAACACCTCTGCAGACACTAGCCAGAGACCATTGAGTTGAAAATGGATTTCTTCCTGTGGACGTGACTGAAAGCACACAGTCATCGGGCGAGAAAATCAAACAAAGGACCCTGGAAAGATACTTAATGGAGGGCTATCATTCTATCTGGGAGTTGGTTGAGACCAGCTTGTTGAGCTTGATCTGCATGATCCGAGCTTACCAGCCAGGAAGGGCTGCACCAACGGAACTATGAAGTAAGGCTTTTTGGAAACTCTAAAGACTGATCCCCAGCCAAGCTTTCCATCGCTGGCTGTGACATGAACTGAAATACCCTGGGACCTGGATTAGGGTAAGCCTAAATCAGGAGAATCCAAGTACAGATAGGAATGCGTTATTGGTTATGTTATTTTCATTTCTGCACTCTCAAGTATAATCTTGTACTGCAGGCTTATTCATGATATATTCATTAACTACTTTTTACTGAACTTCATATGGTCCAGTGGAATCGCTAATCCTAACATTGGTGGGACACAGTTTGGGGTTAATTCTGTGCTTACAAACACAGATGAACCTAGAAAGAAAGAGTCTGTGCTGGGAAACTCTGTGGCTGAAAAGGTGACAAGAAGGTTCATCCACTGCAGGCTCAATCAGTTCTAGAGAGAGAGTTGATCCAGTGAGAGCTGCAAGCCAGGGAAAGTGAGTCGCAACAGCCTACAGTGGGGTACTTAGCCTCCAATTCCATGACAATGTTGCAGGGCTGTATTGATGTCCTATGCAGCCCTGCAACATGTATAAGAAATGTTAAAGTGGTGTTAAAGTGGAATTAACGTTATGTCTGTTTTCACCCACTGCTGTTTGCCATTCCCCAAAAGCATACAAGTAACTGCTAGTTACCCTCTGTTGCGCAAATAGGTTCAATCAGATTTGTTCAAATATGTATCATCAAATCACTGTCTAGCTAATGGTGCCAGAGTACCTCAAATACTAATTTAAAAAAACATTAATGTGATAGGTTACTAAACAAGATACAGGCAGCCTTGTTTCAATTTTACCATAATTTCTGCATAGCATAGTTTGGTTTTGCTGCTGAAAGACAACAGGAAAACATTTTGGGGTTTTGACTTTAAGAATATGGTCTTTTAGAATATGGAATATTTTACATTTCCCAATCTTGTCCTGCTTGTTTTGTATACTAAAATACATAACATTCTTCTCTCCATTACATATATTTTGCTCTTCTTATAGAACTTTAAGGAGAATATAGTAAAAATTTCAAAAATCCCAAATGTAATTTTACAAATACACGAGGCCAGCTATGTCTCCAGAGTTTCTCAAAGCTTTCTGAATAAATACACCAGTACAAGTTTTTTGTTTATAATCTGCACATTTACACCAATGCGTGCTGCAATAAATGCTAGTTAAGTGCTAGTATTAAGTAAGTGCTAGTATTAGTGCTAGTATTAAGTGCTGGTGCACTTAATACTAGCACTTAATATTAAGTGCTAGTATTCAGTAAGTGCTAGTATTAAGTGCTAGTAATAAGTGCTAGTATTAAAGAGGCATTACTTTGGGGAAGCCCCTCATAAATGACGATGGCACCTTCCATTTCTATGGCAACATAATATTTATTTATTTATTTATTTATTTTATTTTGTCAATTTATATCCCACCCCTCCTGAAAACAGCTCAGGGCAGCTAACAATCTCAAAACATAAAAATACAATTATATAAAATTTAAAACAATCATAATAATATTAAAACAGGGTTAGGCACACAATAAAACAATAAATAAGGGTAGGGGGAGATTAACACACACCCCAACTCCCCCTCCCCAAAGGCCTGGGCAAACAGCCAGGTTTTACAAACTCACCGAAATGTTAAAAGGCTTGGGGCCAGGTGAGCTTCCTCCGGGAGGGAATTCCAAAGGTGCGGCCCAGCCACCGAGAATGCCCTCTCCATTGTGGCCCCCGGCTTAGCACAGGGGACTTCCAAGAAGGCACCCCCAGCAGACTGAAGGAGCCGCTCTGGGGTGTGGAGGGCGAGGCAGTCCTTGAGGTACGAGGGGCCCAGACCGTGAAGGGCCTTATAAATCAATACCAATACCTTGAACCTGGCTTGGCACGCTATTGGCAACCAGTGCAGAGTCCGGAGCACAGGTGTTATGTGATCCCAGCGACCCATCCCCGACAGGAGCCGGGCTGCCGCATTCTGCACTAGCTGCAGCCTCCAAACCAGGAACAAGGGCAGCTCCACATAGAGCACATTGCAGTAGTCCAGCCTCGAGGTGACGAAGGAATGGATGAGGGAGGCCAGGTCCGGGCCGGAGAAGTACGGACGCAGCCTCCGTACCAGATATAACAAGCGGAAGGCAGCCTTCGCCACCACCTCCACCTGTCGATCTAGGCAGAGATCTGCATCCAATATCACCCCCAGACTCCAAACCTGCTGAACTATAGGAGGGTGAACCACCTCAACATAAGCAGTGTGATCCTCAACCCACTGCACTGATGGCATAGCACCAATGTGTGTCCTATTTACTACAGTGAGATTTTTATTGGCACTAAGAGGTTGCAATAGCGTGAACAGACTGACTACTTCAGTAAGAACATGCACTACAGCAGACCCTCAGCATATATGGGAGCATGCTAGAAACAACCCCCCGACGGCATTGCTCTAATTAAAGTAAAATCACACAAGAAAACCATTTTCAGTATTCCCAAAACTAATATAGAAACATGAAATAAATCAGCACTCACAAGTTGGCAAAACTTCACTCATCTTTTGTTCAAACCTGGAAATGGATTCAAAAACCCCAAGAAGGTGACTAACATGCTGAAGTTAACACATCCCAGAGCTCAGAGGTGTATTGTTTGTAGTGTTCAGATTCTAGTCTAGCTCCAAAATTTAAAACCTTAAGAACACCCCACCGGTCTGTCTTTATGATCTGCCACTGAACTTAGTACTGATGGACTTGAAGATGCTGACCATCTAGTTCATATGGTTTAAAGATGAGCACACCCTGTGTCTATTTCAGGTAGACCATCCTTCCAGTTGAAGTAAGAGTCATTTCTGTTGTGGCTGGTTAGTTTGTCTGCTGTGTGGCTGTAGAGTGAAGATGAATTCCTCTTCCCATCCATTCAGGAATATGTTGATCCTCCACTGCCTTTTTAATGGTCACATTTGGGTTTCCCAGACATGGAAACCATTTATTGTTGTTCCTCTGCTTCACTTCAGCTTATGGAATTTATTGTCTTCTTTAGTTTCAAATGCCCTTTGATGTAAATCACTTTCTCTGGAAGTTAATGGGGCTATTCTAATCAGATGTTCCTCTCTCTGTTAGTCCAGACCACCCAGTTTCTTTTTCACTCATTCAACTTATTTTTCCAGCAGTTTCTGTGGCATCACATCCTATTTCTAGCACTTGTTGCTATATCCCAATCACTTATTGGTCTCTAGTTATTTTATTTTGCTATTCGAAAAACTTGCTGAAGCCTTTAAGTTCAGGTGATTTATCTGTCATCCTCCAAAGTGTTATTGCTATAGACTTCTCATTCTCTCCCCCTCTTAAACTTATTGTTACTGCCAGGATTACTACAGAAAAGACTGTTACTCAAAGTGGCTTTGTAGCTTTACAATAAAAAACACCCAATAACAGCAAAAACTCATGGTGCTTCACAGCCTGAAGGTTATGTTTATAGGCCCAAGTAAGAAGACAAAAAAGGCTCAAGCCTCAAAAATGAGCCCATCCAAGTGCTTGTCTCATTATTACTGTACAAGAAAGAGGCACAGGTATACTATCCTTTAAGAGACACTCCCTGCTGCCATGCAGCTAGGGGCTAATCCAGAGCTGCCAGTTGCAGGTGTATAAAACTATCATGGGACTGGCTTAAAAATAATTGTATTATTTTAAAAAACAAAACAATACTGGTGTTCTTATTGTCTTCTCTACAACCAAGAAGATCAGAAACATCACTTTTAAAATCCAAAACAAACATTTTAGCCATTTTAGCACAACAAGTCTTGAGATTTTAGGCCTTACAAAAACGCTTAAAATCAGAGTCAAATGAACTAACAAGCCTGCAAAATGTTGGGAGGAAGGTGAGCATGCCATGGCACTTTTCAATAATAAAAAGAGAGTAATATGGTATCCTATCCCATATTAAACCCATCCCTTCCCTCTAAAAACCCCCACTTTGGATGTAAAGGCTGTGGAAGTAGAACCGGCACCAGCATTGCCGGTATGACAATAGAGCCACCCTGTGGTGAGGGGAACTTAGGGCCGGAGAGCTCTGTAACTCATCGCCAAGCCCATGCCAGCTCTCCTATTCGTTCCGCCGCTATGTAAGCGAAGGCTACAGAGTAGCGCCCATGGCACTTAATAACTCTGAGGCAGTGCCAAAACAAAATGGATGCCAAAAACGACTGCGCGTGCGCAGTACGGTCTTGCAGGGCGTGGTCCAGCGAGAGCTAGTTCTGTGCGTGCGGAGTGGGGTTGTGGAGCCTGCTCAAAGCTGACTGAATAGAAAACTTTGGTTGGTGAAAATGTTTAGCCGCCATCTTAGGTAGCGGAAAGAAGAAAGCGGCGTTGGCATCGTTCAGGTTAGGATTGAGGAAAGGGTTTGCGGTTCCTGCTCCGGAGGCGGCTTGAACTCGATGTTCTCGGTGGTACGCGTACGCTCTTTAGGCGGGCGGCGCCGGCTAGAGGAGTCTGCCTTGGGGAGCTGAGCGTAGGATCTCTGCTCAGGTTAGGAGAAGAGACGGGGTAGAAGTGGGGATGAGCTGTTCGCGGGTGTAGTGCGGTGGCTCGGAGGAATGCGACGGGGGGCCCAGTAGGGAGTGAGCTGCGAGATGCTGTGGGGCGCCGACTGAGGGGGCTGGCATTGGCAGAGTTGAGACGGGATGGCGCGGAGGGAAGGGTGCAGGGGGGCTCAGAGGCAGGCGGGGTAGGTAGCGGGAAGCGGCGTGGGGGTACGAGACGATTGTGGAATGAGCTGAGGGGGTGCGGTGGGAATGGGGAGTGGCATGGAGGTGCAGTGAAGCTGTTGTGAGGGGATGCAGTTGTGCAGTAGGGGAGGGGGCTGTTTTGGGGGTGCAGTGGAGCTGTTATGGGGTAAACTCGGGTGTGCAGTGGGGGTGCTGAGGGAGGCGAGGTAGGTAGTGGGGAAGATAGTATGGAGTTCAGTGGGGCTATTATTGGGAGCTAAATGGTAAGTCGGTGCTGAAGGTGGTGGAATAAGAAGTGGAGAGCAGCATGGGGTAAGCTGAGGAGATGCAGAGATGCCCCAAGGGTGGTGGAATAGTTAATGGGAAGTGGCATGGGGGTAATTGAATGAGCTTAGGAGATGCCATAGGGCTAGGTAGTGGGGAGACAGTATGGGATGTACTGGGCTGTTATGGGGTGAGCTGAGAGTTGCAGTGACATTCTGAAGGTGGGGGGACAGTTAGTTGAGAGGTGGTGTACAGGTGTAGTGTGAGTATTATGGGATGAACTGATGGGGTACAGTGGGATTCTGAGGCAGGTCAGATAGGTCGTGGGGTGTGACATAGGGGTCCAGTGGGGCTGTTATGGGGTGAATGGAGTAGATGCAACTGCGCACCAAGGAAGATAAATAGGTAATAGAGGTGCAGTGGGTCTGTTGTAGTGTGAGTGGAAGGGAAGGTCCAATTGTGTGGAGGCGGCAGGGGGGCTGTAGTGGTTGGGTGGAGGAGCTATATTTGGGCAGTGAGAGCAAACGGGTGGGTGTTAATGAGTGCTCTGCAGCGGAGATGGGCCAGCAGGTATGGCTTTGGGTGGATGCTGTTCTGGAGTCATACCACTGTTTCTTCCTGTTTAGCAGGTAGCACATTAGAGAATTAGTCTCAAATTCTCTACTGCAAAGGGCAGTGGGGAGCTGGCCTTGCTATTGACTATGAGAGATACTCTGGGTGCTTTTTAAATGAGGACGGTTCGGGGGCAGGGTTATCTGTGGTCACTGAGTGGCACAGCTGCGGAGCAACCACTCGGGTGGAGTGCGTGGGGAGCAATTCTAACAGGTGGCTTCCAGTGTGGCTACTGCATTAGTCCCCAGGCAGTCCCCCTGCCACGGACCATGGGGAAGGGGTAAGCGCCCCGGGCTGGCCTTTGAAATTGACATATCTGAGCCGTGAGCACTGTGGAACTGGACTCCCCACCACTCACGGCCAGTTCCTGTGACTTGCAAAGGCCGTGTCAAAGGCCTTGCAAAGGCTCATAGTGCCTCTGGCTGTTTTTAGATGGGACGTGCCCATGTGTGTCCACCAAATCCCCATGGACCCGGGCGCCAGTTTGAAGGTGACATGGGTAGAGGCATGATCCTGCAACCCACCCATGCCCCCACACACAGCAACCTGGTTTTTTCTGAGTAGTCCTCCCACCCACTCATCAGGAATGCACTAGTGCTCCATCCAGTGCACACAAACCCAGCTGGGACGTGGGTCCATCTAAAAACGGCTTATGAATGGCAGATCTGTCTCCTGGCATTGGTGGCCACTCTGGTTCATATTTATTTATTTATATATGTGTTTATATTCCACCCCCCTCCTGCATCTGGTACGCTTACAGTAAATCATAAAACATGAAACAACAATAAATACAGGGTAAAAAATCATCAATCACTAACAGTCAGTAACTGGAAATAAAACCCGAACCCGACTCCCCTCCCACCACCCGTCTCCCCCACCAAAAGCCTGGTGAAATAACTAAGTCTTACACTTGACATCTGAAGGAGGGAAGATCTGGGGACAAACGGACCCCAACCAAAAGGGAGTTCCACAGCTGTGGTGCCACCACCGAGAACGCCCTCTCCAACGTTGCCCCCCAGGTGCACCCGGGAGACTTCAAGAAGGGCTTCTCCGGTTTACAGCAGGGGCCGATCCAGAACCCGGGGAGTGAGGTGGGACCCAGGCTTCATAGGTAAGTACCAACACCTTGAATTGGACCCTGCAGCCAGTGCAGCAAGCGGAGCACAGGTGTTATATGCTCATGGCAACCCACTCATGATTTTATAGACCTTTATCATATCTCCTCTCAGTCGTCTCTTCTCCAAACTGAAGAGCCCCAACCTACCAAGCTTCTCCTCGTACGGGAGCGCTTCTATGCCCTTGATCGTTTTTGTTGCCCTTCTCTGTACCTTTTCTAGTTCAGCTATGTCTTTTTTGAGATGGGGCGACCAGAACTGCACACAATCTTGTCCACATTAAATCTCATTTGCCATTTAGATGCCCAGGCACCCAGTGTCGTAAGATCCTGTTGCAGTTCCTCACAGTCTGGTCGTGTTTTAACTATCTTGAATAACTTGGTGTCGTCTGCAAATTTGATCACTTCACTCTTAACACCCTTTTCCAAATCATTAATGAATACATTAAACAGCACCGGTCCCAATACAGATCCCTGAGGCACACCACTTTTTACATCTCTCCATTGTGAAAACTGACCATTTAGTCCTACCCTTTGCTTTCTATCTTTTAACCAGTTTCTGATCCATAGTAAGACACTACCTCCTATCCCATGACTTTTTAATTTTCTCAAGAGTCTCTCATGAGGGACCTTATCAAATGCTTTCTGGAAATCCAGGTACACTATATCTACTGGGTCTCCCTTGTCCACATGCTTATTTACACCCTCAAAGAATTCCAACAGGTTAGTGAGGCATGACTTACCTTTACTAAATCCGTATTGACTCTTCCCCATTAAGCCATGTTTGCCAACATGCCTTGTAATTCTGTCCTTAATGATGGTTTCCACCATTTCCCCTGGCACAGATGTCAAGCTTACTGGTCTGTAGTTTCCAGGATTGCTTCTGGATCCCTTTTTAAATATCTGGGTTACATTTGCCACCCTGCAGTCCTTCGGTACAGTGGCAGATTTTAGTGTCAGGTTATAAATTACTAGCAGTAGGTCTGCGATTTCATATTTGAGTTCGTTCAGACCTCTTGGGTGAATGCCATCTGGCCCTGGTGACTTGTTAGTATTCAGTTTTTCAATTTGCCCTAGAACATCCTCCAACGTCACATTGATCTGTAACAGCTCTTCCAGTTCCTCGCCCACAAAGCAAGGATCTGGCGTAGATGCCTCCCCAAAATCCTCTGCAGTGAAGACCGACGCAAAGAACTCATTCAGCTTCTCTGCAATGTCCTTATCCTCCCTGAGTGCCCCTTTTACTCCTTTGTTATCTAATGGCACAACTGACTCCCTAGCAGGTAATGGTCCATCAGCATCATTGCATGAGACTGGGAACAATGGAGGCAGTGTCTTAAGGCAAGCCCCAAAGAATCATCTCGAAGCTGGAGAGCAGAAGGGTCTGGAAGGATGTCCAGACACAGAAGGAACGAGGACTAGAGTAAGGGGGCAGTCAGCCCATGGCTAAGTAAGGCAGTTTTGCGCACCCTTTTGGACTATTTTCTAATGCACATTCTCTAAGACTCTGAACCAATACTTGTCATATTCCTACATAAACCTTTTCTCTTTAATGCAACGTGTGTCTGTGAGTTTACTGGCACCAGATATCAACTGGAGATGGTCATGGCCTAAACAGGAGCACCTTGTACTGAACCCAATCTTCTGATGACTTGGGGCCCCCACTAAGACACAGGCAACCAGGTTATGGCTGGTCTAGTTGGGGGTGGGGGGGACAGCCTAGAGAGACAGGGGACCCTGAAACTGGTCACAACAACCAAAGCTGTTGAACCAGATGTAATTGGCAAAAGTCACTCCTTGCCACGGCTGCCACCTTGGCATACAGGCAGAGCTGTGAGTCAAGGAGCACCCACAGATTCCAAACCTGAGGAACCAGGGAGGGACAAACCCCACCAATGATGGGGACCTCCAGCCCTCCCCACCAGCATCACCTCCATCTTATCAGGATTCAGTTTCAGATGACTTGTCCTCATTCAGTCTCCCACAGCTGTCAAACACCAGGTAAGCAATGAGACTGCTTCGCCTGGGTCAGCTGAAAACAAAAGGTAAAGCTGGGTGCCATCAGCATATTGATGACACTGAACACCATACCCTCTCATGACCTCACCCAAAGGCTGCATATACACATTGAACAGGAGAGGGGACAAAATGGATCTTTGCGGAACCCCACACGTGAGATCCTGGGTGGGGCAAAGAATGGTCGTCCAGGACCACATGCTGAGTTCTCCCAGCTAGGAAAGAGAGTAACCATTCAAGAACAATTCCGCCCCCCAGCACAGTGCTGCAAACGAGTCACCAGCATCGTATGGTCAGTGGTATCAAAAGCAGCCAACAGATCTAATAAAACCAGGAGAGTTGAATGGCCCTGGTCTAACTCCCGACAGAGGCCACAATTGCAGTCTCAGTACCATAACCCAGATGTCACAAGGAGATACTGGGCTACACGTAGACCACAGGTCTAGCAAATATGTAAAGGTAAAGGTAAAGGTTAAGCATGTATGTAATGTGAAAGCTGAGAATTGGAAACTCATTTCATGCAATGGAGAAATGCAAAGTCATGCCAAATGTGTATTCAGAAAAAGCCTAAGCACCTCTGCAGACACTAGCCAGAGACCATTGAGTTTCAAATGGATCTCTTCCTGTGGACATGACTGAAAGCACAGAGTCACCTGGGGGGGAAATCAAACAAAGGACCCTGGAAAGGTACTTAAGGGGAGAGACAAGACAAAGAAGGGAGCTATCTTTCTGTCTGGCTCGGTTGGTTGAGATCAGCATGTAGGACTTCATCTGCATCATCCTATCTTACCAGCCAGAGAAGGGCTGCACCAAAGGAACTGTGAAGTAAGGCCTTTTGGAAACTCTGAAGACTGATACCCAGCCAAGCTTTCCATCGCTGGCTGTGACATGAACTGAAATACCCTTGGACCTGGATTAGGGTAAGCATAAGTCAGGAGAATCAAAGTACAGATAGGAATGCGTTATTGGTTACATTATTTTCATTTCTGCACTCCCGAGTATAATCTTGTACTGCAGGCTTATTCATGATTTATTCATTAAACTTTTTACTTCGTATGGTCCAGTGGAATTGCTAATCCTAACATTGGTGAGACACGGTTTGGGGTTAATTCTGTGTTTACAAACACAGACGAACCTAGAGAGAGAGAGAGTCTGTGCTGGGAAACTGTGGCTGAAAAGGTGAAAAGAAGGTTCCCCCGTTGCAGGCTCAATCAGTTCTAGAGAGAGAGCTGATCCAGTGAGAGTTGCAAGCCAGGGAAACTGAGTCATGACCGCCTAGAGTGGGGTAGTGAGCCCCAATCCCATGACACAGACGAAAGCCAGACTGCGAGAAATCCAGAAAACCGATCCAATCCAGGTGTGCCTGAAGCTGCTGAGCCACCACCCATTCAATAACCTTCCCTAAAAAGGGAAGGTTAGAGACCGGCCAATAGCTGTCAAGGGATGGTTTCTTGAGCAGTGGTCGCACTATAGCCTCCTTGAGGCATCTAGGGACCCTGCCCTCCCAAAGGAAGGTGCTGACTAGCCCGCCAACAATGACCCCAACATCTCCCGGCTGGCCTTAGCCAGTCAGGATGGGCATGAATCTTATTCATAAAACGTGTCTCTAACAGACCCCAGGACATCCTCGGCATCAGCAGACGACAAGACTGGAACTGATCCCACAAAACAGGGTGTTCATAATCTCCAGTTCTCCTATTGTGTCAAATGCAGCATTGAAGCAGTAATGAATATAAGAAATTTTGTCTGCGTAATAGTCAATAAACCTGTCGCAGTGAGCGCTAGAACACTCCAGCTCCAGGTGGAGACAGACCGGACTGACCAGCCCCGTACCACCCGGAAAAGCTCAGCTGTATGACACTTCACAGACGCTATAATGGCAGCAAAGAAGGGTTTCTTTGCACAGCCACTGTATAGGCTTTTAAACTATCTCTATGTCACAATCCATCATCTTCAGTATGGGACTGATGCCACCATCACGCTAACCGCTGCCCTTCCTGCTTCAATGGATGCAGATCCTCCGTGAACCACAGGGACCTGTGTCATCAGTGCTCCGGGAGTGGAAGCCTGGGAGTGAGCTGATCGATGGCCTTGGCCAACAAGGTGTTCCAGAGGGCCACAAGGTCATCAAGATGTCGACTGTCGAGGTTGGAGGGTATCTCCCCTAGAGCATGGTTCCTGGGTGACCATGTGGGGTAGCATCCCATTTTAAAATGCCCACTGACTGTTCTTTGGTTTCATTACTCGACAGCCATCTTGCATGACAGCTCCCACCTCTTAAGTTCATTCATTTCTCATGAAAGGTGTCTGAGGGAAGTCACTGGAGACTGAAGTCTTCTGGTTATTATTAAATGCAAGGATGCCTGGCAATATCCTTTGGCTGGCCTTATTCTGGAAAGACTCCCCTAAAGGGAAAAAGGCTCTTTCTTTTACTTAAACTGCCCATGAGGTCATCAAATTTATGTTGGTTTTGATCGTGCCATTTTGAAACGAGCACCTAAACTAAACTAAACTGCCTAACTGAGTCAGGCCAATGGTCCATCTTAGTCCAGTATTGTCACAACTGGACACGGCAGTAGAGGTTTCAAATTTGGGTCCAAATTTGGCTCTTCCAGGGTCTCCAGCAGAGGCCATCCCGGCATATTACCTGAGGCCCCTCCAGGCCCCCAGTGGAGGCTTCCCCCAGGTTTGCTACCAGGGGTCCTGAGGTGGAGATGCTAGGGATTGAACCTGGGACCATGTACGTGCAAAGCATGTGCTCTTACCACTTGAGCTATGCCCCCCCCCTGATTTCATCATATCTTCATTTAATGTTTTTATGCTCCAACACCCCTATTAACTGTATCGATGAGGAACTGCAGCCTGAGCAGATTGACTAACTTGCTGAGGTCAGCATTGGAAATCTGTAGTAGAGCAAGAAATGGAACCTGGATTTCTTGGACTAACATTCAAGTCCAGGGGTTTTCAGAGTAGGAGTCAAGACCCTTAGTGGGGTC
Source organism: Sphenodon punctatus (assembly GCA_003113815.1). Classification (NCBI taxonomy): domain Eukaryota; kingdom Metazoa; phylum Chordata; class Lepidosauria; order Sphenodontia; family Sphenodontidae; genus Sphenodon; species Sphenodon punctatus. The sequence goes on along the minus strand of QEPC01001665.1, from coordinate 4,612,519 downwards.
ACTAAACTGCTAACCGGTGTCCTGATGAGGCTGGATCTTTATAATTAGGTGAGTTTCCAATGCTTGGGATGACAAGAATTTCTTTTTATGTCTCAGTGAAACCAGAGCTTGACAAAATTTAGAAACTTATGCCCTAACCATTGAACAATCCATCCTCAGTTGCCTGCTAGAATCTACCTTAGATCTGCTGTTTGTTTCATATATTTCACCAAGCAGCAGACAATGGCAATAGCTTTGCTGTTGACTTGGGCCAGATGGACCTGGTGATTTAAATGTGTGAGGTCTTGGATCCTATTCTCATGCCCCAGAGCTACACAGCCCCAATAAAATTCCTGCTAGTTTGTAACTTAGTTCACTTTTTCCTGCTTGTGGCTTGTTTTCTGTTTTTAAAGATGTAAGTGCCCTTCTTCACTAAATTTTTTCCATTTCAGTTGCACTGAAGCGACACGTTCTCCCACCCTATTTATTCATAATACCTTTGGGTGGGAAACTCACTTGTGCCTTCAGTTAGTGAGTCTGAATTGATTTAGTAATTGGTATGTCTTATGTAGAAGTTTTTAACATTTTTATGTGTACACCCGTTTTGAGACTTAAATAGAATTCCGTGACCCCAGACAGCAAGAAAGACATGCAGATATAAGGTAGAATTGGATGTTAGGGCTGCTGAGCAAGCCAGCCTAGCTTGCAGGAAGCAAGCCTTTAATTTCAAATCTCCCTGGACTAGAAAAATGCCTACATGCTGTGGTCTCTGCAGATGATGTGGTAGAGCAAGGTGTCTCATCTGTGGCCTTACAAGCAAAGGGAAAGCAGTGAGGTCCAGAGCGGAGTCCTGGAGCTGCTGGAACTGATTACTCACCTGTGCGTTCATCCAAGCCGGGGGCCAGAGTCACCGGACCTGCAGAGGCAAAAGGAGCGGGTGTGCGCCCTTTTGCTTGCCCTTCGGCAAGCCCTCGGAGAGAGAGTTTGGATTACTGTTATCCACGCACCCTGGGAGGCGGACTGTAAATACTTTAAATGGCTTTTGTATAACTCCCTAAAACTGTGTACTGAGATGGGGGATGGGTTATTATACATAAGTACCTTTTGTATAATAAGGGGTGCTCTTCTCTTTCAGGACGTTATTATACGACAGACAGGTGGAGTTGGGTGTATCTCATCGGGACTACCTATGATGACTGAATACTGAAGGGTGGATAGCATAAATGACCCTACTCAAAGAATAGGATTGTCTAATATACTGTGTGGAATTTGAGCTCTGATATATCATAGTTGGTACCATTTAAAGTATGGAGTTAAGGTCACGTACAACTCGGAAACCTATGTCAATTGCTGAAGAAATAGAGCAAGCTGAATTATACCAGGCTGAAAGAGATAAATTAACCCTGAGAATTCCACAGTGGAATCAAACAAAACTGAGTTTTTTCCCCCAAGTGCGGAATTGCTGGTGGATGGCAGAGAACAAGACCCAGAGGAAGATATAAATGAACAGTTGGTTGATTACCCTCAACTGGCTGAACCTCTGGGAAAAGATGAAATAACAGCGGAGGTAGTTACAAGCAATCGGGTACCTTTACCAGAGGGTTTTTTTTTTAAATGGCGCAGGTAAATTTGAATATAGAGCATCAATTAAATGCTCTTGGCAGGAAATTTGATGACCTAAGTGTTAGGTTGGAGATTGATATGGACACCAGGTTTAAAGAAATGGAGGAAAAATTTAATCAGTCCATGGAGCTGATCTTTGCCATGAAAGTCCTGATCGGGGACTTGTGGCTGGAATTCAGCACATGGACAGATAAACCGCAGGACAAAATTAAAACTAAGGTCACAAAACAGGATGCTGCTTCTCAAACCATAAACCAAATAGATGAACCTGGGAAGGAGAGGGACCAGAGAATAAAAAAAGCACAGGCAACTGAAAGACCAAAGAGAATAGTTGAGACCCCCCCAAAAGACTCTGATTAGCCCAGCCTCTGAGGTAGGATCTGGGAAAGGGAGTATATCTAGTCTAGGGGAGTCACAGGATAATCCCAGGAAAATTAGTAAGAACAGACTGCCTAGATACCAGATGGGGGTAGATTCGACCAAGGTATGGCCACAGGGTACAGCCAAGCGCTGGGCTCCAGCAACCTTATTTTATTTTAATAAAAGAAGGAATTTCAGCTTCTTGAAGAATGGAAGTCTGGATATACAGGATTTTGTAGGCTTTTTGTGTACTTGTATGGTCCTAAATATAACAAGTGCTGAGATACTGAGGACGGAGGCTTTATTGGGTAGGGGGAGGTTTAGAAGGTGAGAGGTGACGTACAATGACCCTGACCTGCAGAACATTATATGGAATAAGAGGAAGAGGCTAAAATCATCAGGGATTTTCCTCCAGAGAGTGGAGAATACCTTAGCAAAAGCTATCCTCTTTAAGCAGTATTAAAGTAAATCAATAGGAGACTGGAACCCTAAGGTTAAGAGTCAAGTTGAAGGAGATTGGCTAATATTGGATAATACGGCGTTTGCTGACTCCCTAGAGAATTCGGAACTGGAGACAGGTAGTAGTATAGGGGGAAAGAGTCCCCTGATTTCCATACAACCTAGGAAATCGTCTGAAGAAGGGGGGGTTGATTCCACGGTTATAGAAAGTGTACAGTGGGCCATGAGGAGAAACTTACCCGCTCTTACAAGGCCATGATGATAACATCCATTAGTAGAAGAGAGCGACTTAGTAAGATGACAATTACAGCATGTATATAGGAGTATAATGTTTTGGAATGTGGAACCTGACTCTGCAAAATTTTGGAGACTGGTTTATACTGGCTGTGCAAATAGGAAAAACCAGATAGATTCTGATATATCAGAAGAGCGTTGGGTACTTTATTACACAAAAGTGTTTCAGAGGGTAGAACCAATAACTCAGTATGAAGATTGTTATCCCAAAGGGAAAGGAAGGGAACCTGATGAAGTACCCTTTAATCCAGTAGTTATGGAGGTAGAAGTACTCCAAGCTATTAGTAAACGTGGGGCTTCCTTTGTTCTTGGCTCGGAGGCTGCAGCTGGTGCAGAATGCGGCGGCTCGTCTTCTGACGGGGACGGGTCGCCGGGAGCACATTACACCGGTGCTCCAAGCTCTGCACTAGCTGCCGATAGTGTGCCGGGCCAAGTTCAAGGTCCTAGTAATGATCTATAAAGCCCTACACGGTCTTGGCCCCTCATACCTTAGGGACCGCCTCGCCCTTCGCGCCCCGGAGTGGCTCCTGCGGTCTGCCGGGGGTGCCCTCCTGGAGGTCCCCCGTGTTAAACGGGGGGCCACGATGGAGAGGGCATTCTCGGTGGTGGGGCCGCGGCTGTGGAACTCCCTTCCGGAGGAAGCTCACCTGGCCCCAAGCCTTTTAACGTTTCGGCGGAACTGTAAGACCTGGCTGTTTGCCCAGGCCTTTGGGAGGGAGGGTGAGGAGGGAGTTTTTTAGTCCCCATCCCATTTGTTTTACCTGTCTAGCCCTGTTTTAATATTTAATATTTAATTGTTTTAAATGAATTTTATTGTATTTTATTGTTTTATTGCTGGAAGCCGCCCCGAGCTGCGTTGCAGGAGGGGCGGGGAAAAAATTTGCAAAATAAATAAATAAAATAAATATAAACTCCACTTAGTTAAGGCCCCAGGGCTGGATAATTTACCGCCAGAGCTTTTTAAGAACTTTGCTACCTGGTGGGCGCCTCTGCTAGCGAAGCTATTTACATATGTTAACCAGAAGAAAAAGATACCACGAGAATGGTCAAAAGCAATAATCATCCCTATATTCAAAAAAGGAGATCCTAGAGAACCAGGGTGTTATAGGCCGATCAGTTTGCTTCCTATAATTGGAAAATTGTATGCTAGAATTCTCCTTGAGGCATTAGAGCAATGGGTGACGAATCATTATAAATTGAGTGAGGAACAAGCAGGTTTCTGCCGAGGCAAGTCAGCAATCCAGAACTGCTTCATATTGAACCACTTAATAGATAAATATGCGAAGATAGATTTCACGCAAGCTTTTGATTCAGTTTGCAGGGGGTTGCTTTGGTTCAAATTAAAGAAAATGGGAGTTCCCACAAAATTGTTGGAGTTAATTGTTCAGTTTTATGAAGAAACGGAAGCGGCTGTCAGGTTGGATAATAAAGAAAGAGTCACCAGGACCTTTTGCCTTCACCAAGGAGTTAGGCAGGGCTGCCTCTTAGCCCCGTTGTTGTTCAAGTTATACATAGATAATCTGGTGGCAGTGATAGGGGCAGCCAACCCTACTCCTTTGAGAATAAGAGGTAGGACAATTTCAATACTTATGTATGCGGACGACATCGTGCTTATTTCTCAATCTAAGCAATGATTGCAGTTATGTTTATCTGCTCTATATCAATATTGTCAAACAAATGTATTAACGATTAACATACAGAAATCCAATGTAATGAGCTTCGGCTCTAAGTGACCGAAATTCAAGTGGAGAGTGGGTAATCAGGAGATAGCACTCACATCCTATTATACTTATCTGGGTGTCGTCTTCTCTTCCTCAAGAGCATGGTCGGCGCACAATGATACCCAAATAAGCAAGGCGTCGCAAATAATTGGGGGAATACTAAAACTGTATCACTCAGTCCCGGTGGTGTCAATTCGACAACTTTTGGACATATTTAATTCTAAGGTCATTCCAAGTATAACATACGGTGGAGAAATTACCTTCTTAGGATATGTGCAAAAGTTAGAACGGCCGCAAAACCATTTGCTGCAAAGTCTATTGAAAGCCCCTAAAGCAGCCCCACTTGGTATGCTGAGAGCAGAAATGGGGGTTATTTCAATCTTTGCTCAGTTAGCTATTAGAATGCTCCTCTTCTGGCGGAAAGTAGCTACTGAGAATGAGGCCTCTTTGGTATTTAATTGCTATATGGAAGAAAGGGAACAGATTGAAGCCGCACGATATAAGTGGCTGAAGTGTGTTCGAGAATTGGCTGTGGAATTCTCCTTACCATTAGATAAGATGGGACTTCCAGACAGTAGAATATCTAAGCTGGAGCTAAAAAATAAGATAATAAATTGGGCCCATAGTAAGGAGTTAATAGGGCTGAGGGAGGTTAAGATTGCTCCAACGTATCATAGGATTAAAGCCTCAGTCAACTTAGAACCGTATTTAATTCAGGTGCAAGATCCGAGATTGAGAAGAATATTTACCTTGTTCTGATTCGAGCTATTTGAAACAGAGGTGGTACGAGGCAGGAGGAAACAAGTCCCATATGAACAGCGATTCTGTACTCTTTGCCATGATCAAATAGACACTTTGAAACATGTAATCTGCAAGTGCCCCTTGTACAAGGAACTTAGGGAGATATGGATAAACCCACGCTTGGGGGAAGATGACTGCTTACTGTTATGGACCTCACAACAATTAAAGCAATAGCAATGTTTTTGCTCCTCGTAGACAAAGGAAGAACTGTTTAGATGCCTCTTATGATTGAACTAAGAACGAGATGCAGACGATGTAATCATATTAATGTATGAATGGTTTTAATGTTTTTTTATTTGCTTAAATTTACTTATTTTATTCTTTTGTATTGTGATAGCAAAGATGCTGAGACAATAAAATTTAAACTGTGAAACTAAGGTAGAATTTTAATTCCGTCTACAGGTGGCTTGACTGCAATTAAGTCACAACCCATTGTTTGGGAACTTCAGGTCTTATCAGTACATTCATTGATTAAAGAGAAGGGGAAAAGTTAGGGTAATACGTTTTCCTGCTCTATATAACTCTTAACTAGGTTTAAACTTAATGGGAAGTTAAATAGGGAGATGGAGGTAGACATCCAACAGCAGCAAAATTCCGTATTTTGCACCCAGTGTAACATGTATGATGATTTCCTGTTGAGGAGAGGTTGTACATGTACAGTCGGTGCAAAGAGCTCCTGGCTCTCAGTGAAAGTGCAATCTCTGGAGGTTAGACTGGCTGAGCTGGAGGAGCTGAAGCAGATTGAGATGTTTATAGAGGAGACCTTTAGGGACATAGTAGAGTAGTCCCACCTCTGCTCTTGCAGTCCCTGTGCTGTGTTGCAGGATGAAGGTCTTGGGGAAGAAGGGCATCAAGCTGCTATGGTGGGAAATGATCCCGAAGCTGAAACCTGCCTTTCAGATGATGTCATGATATTCTCTCGCATGTCATAATATCACACTGAAAATACATCTCCAGGCATGTATGTCCAGGAGGATGGAAATAGGATAGCTGTGGTAGTTAGTGATTCAATTATTAGAAATGTAGATAGCTGGGTTGCTGGTGGCCATGAGAACCGCATGGTAAGTTGCCTGCCTGGTGCGAAGGTAGTGAACCTTGCACATCAGCTAGACAGAATTCTAGAGCGTGCTGAGGAGGAGCCTGTTGTTATGGGACATGTTGGAACCAATGACATAGGAAGACGTAGGAGGGAGGTTCTGGAGGCTCAATGCATGGATGAAATGATGGTGCAGGGGTGCTCGAAGTCTAAAAAATAAGATGGGAGAATTGGAGTGTATGGCACTAAATGAAGATATAGACATAATAGGAATCTGAGAGCTGGTGGAGTGAGGCTAACCAGTAGGATACTGTAATAGCTGCCTGAGGCAGGATTGGTGCAGGGTATCAAAGTTTTAAAATAAATACATTTTAGGCTTCTAGGTAGGAGATTAAAGTCAAAAACCAGGGTAGCATTCTCAGAAATGCTCCCAGTTCCGCACACAAGACCCCAGAGACAGGCTGAGCTCCCAAGTCTCAATGCAAGATTAAAACAAAAAACTAATAATTTTTTTTAAATGTTAAAGGCAGAACCATTTAAAAAAACAAAAAACCCTTTCCTCTTCAAAAACATTTCACAAAATACATTCTACTCTAACTTAAACTCCAAAAAACATGAAAATTAATTACAATTGCAATTCAAAAAAACATTTAACATACATTGCAACAAAAATTAAATGCCAAAAAGCATGGAAATTATTTACACTTTTTTATCTATATTGCATAACATATCATCGACATTAACACATCATATGTACTTAATGTATTACCATAAATGTTTACTCTTATTATTTACCACTAACTAAACTATGACATATTTCTTGAATAGTTGATCCCTAGCCCTGAAACTTACTATAGCTAGCATGACTGAGGGCCGATTAGTTGATCCCCACGTCATAGCAACCTCCTCCTCTTCAGTAGCTAAGCATTGACCTTAGTACTGGCTATTGAGAATATGGGCAAGGAAATGAGCTGGAGTTGATGCTTGACCCATTTGTTCTTTTACTGCCTGTAATTTAACTTTGTCATTCTGTATTTCTTTCTTCAATGTCTCTGTTATTTCCAAGTTTCAGCAGTGCTGCAGTGATTTTCCTGCACTTCCGTCAAGGCTACAGAAAGTAGATCCTGAGAGTTCAGACATGTTCAGGTCATCATCTTCAAAGACATTTCCTTCTGAAGAGGAGCAGGAACACTTTTCATAATGTTGTTTCATATGGACAAATAGGCCTTGCATCTCTTTGTTGCACTGTTTACATTTTGCACGCATACCTGTTTTACACAGAGGTACGGGAATTTCTTGAAAATGCTCCCAAACAGGGTCTCTTTAACAACCTGCTGCCATAGTAAGTTTTTCTTTTCTCCCCCTCTATCTAGTTATTATTATGCATTATTATTATTTATATAGTGCAATGTACCTGGCACGGTACAATTAATAGTTATAGACAGGTTCCCTACCCCAGGGGGCTTACAATCTGGGGGAGACAAGGGAGAGACGAACATCAGGCGAGACAAGGATACATCCATGAGGTTGAGAAGTTGCGGATGCATGTGCTTAACTTAGTTATGGGGGCGAGATTCTGAGACGGGTGAAGATGACTCGGTTTCACCCATGATGAGCTAGGGAAGGCCTGATGAAAAGGGTAGGTTTTTAGGAGGAAGGGATCAGAATGAATGTATCCAGGGAGGGAGTTTGAGGAATGGGGGGCAGCAAGAGAGAAGGGGAAAAGTTGTTTAGAGGAGCAAAAGAGTCACAAGCAGGCGATGGTGGCAACAGAGGAGCAAAGGCCACGAAGAGCCTTGAAGCAGGAGCTTGTGTTGAATATGTTCATGTAGGGGGAGCCAGAGTAGGGCAGAGAGACGGGACTGAATGTGGCCAAAGCAACGGACAAGAATGCTGCTTTGGCAGCAGAGCATTGAACAGAGATGAGGTTGAGATCAGAGCAGGGGAGACCAGTAAGAAGGAAGTTACAGTAGTCAAGGCAAGAGATGACGAGCATAGACTAGAGGTTTTGTGGTGGACGACAGTAAAGCAGGGCTGGATTTTATCAATATTATACAGAGCAAAGCAACGGGATTTGGCAGTAGCCTGGATCTGAGACGTAAAGGAGAGGAAGGAGTCAAAGATTAATCACAGGCTAAGCGCCTGAGGGAGAGGCTGGATGGTGACACCCTCAATGGAAATTGAGAGGGAAGTAGGAAGGGAATGTTTGGAGGGGGAAGAGGAGTTCAGTCTTCGTCATACTAAGCTTAAATTGGCAGCGAGACATCCAAGCAGAGATGTTGGAGAGATGGTCAGCAATACAAGGCTGGATGGAGGAGGAGGGTGCGGGAGTCAAGAGAGTTTTGTGTCATACAGATAATACTGGAAGTGGTGAGATTCAACTACTTTACCCAGAGAAAGAATGTAAAGGGAGAAGTGAAGAGGGCCCAGCCAGGACAGAACCTTGGGGAACTTCTACAGAGGAAGCAACGTAGAGGAGGTACCAGCAAGAGAAACAATGAAGGAGCAATTAAAGAGATACAAAGAGAACCAGTTGAGAACAGAGTCCTGGAAACCAAGGGAGCATAGCAAATCCAGCAGGAGGTCATGGTCGACAGTGTCAAAGGCGGCAGAGAGATCAAGGAGGACAAGAATGGAGTAAAGGCCTTTGGACTTGGCTAAGAGACGGTAATTGGTGATTTTGACAAGGGAAATTTCAGTCAAGCGGAGAGGGCAGAAGCCCAATTGAAGGGGGGTCAAGGGAGGAATTGGAGAGGAAATTACAGCCTGCTCCAGAGTGACTGGGTCTAGAGTGGCCGCCTTAAGGATAGGGCAGATGGTGATGTGTTTAAAAGCCAATGGAAATGATCCAGTAGAGAGAGAGAGATTTATGACGTGCAGGAGAGAAGGTGCAGTGGTGGGAGGCAATTGCTGTTAGGAGGCAAGAGGAGCTGGGATCAAGGGGGCAGGTGGAGGAGTTGGATGAAGAGAAGAGAGATGTGACCTCAGGGAAAACTAGGGAGAAGAGGCAGGAGCGGGAATAGCATGGAAGGAAATGGGAGTGGGAGAAGGTTGAGAAGCAATAGCAAGGCGGAGTTTATCAATCTTGTTGAAAAAGGAGAAGATCCTCTGCAGAGAGAGAGGAAGGAAGGGGAAGCAAATGTTGAGAAGAGATGGCGGGGGATGCGGGAATGAGATTTGATTAATGTGGAAAGGGCATCGCTAAATGCAGAAAGGGCAAACTTAACATGGAGGAAGTCGGCAAACTCATGAGACTTCCACCAGAGGCGCTCAGCAGCTTGAGAGCAGAATCAGAGGTGGTGGATGGTAGGGGTGAGCCAGGGACTGGGGGCAGCATGAGAGGGAAGCAAGGGAGTTGAGGGTGAATGAAACGGAGGAGTTGAAGGCAGAGGCAGCAGAGTCTGGACAAGTGGTAGAGACAGAAGGGAGAGACGGAAGAAGCAAAGTCCAGAGGGTTGATGGACTGAAGGTCATGGAAAGAGAGAGGTTGGGGAAGCAGGAGGAGCGAGTGGGAGAGACCGAATGAAGCAAGGTGATGGTCAGAGACAGGAAGGGCATCAAAGGAAATCCCCCAGCAGGCATTGCAGCACCCAGAAATCCCCCAGCAGGCATTGCAGCGCCCAGAAAGCCCCTCCAGGTGAGCAGGGCCCCACCCCATAGCCACAAGCCAAAGGTGCACGCCCGCGCCCAGCGGGCGGCAGCCCTTGGGCGGCGACAAAAGGGCGCTGGCCGTTGTGTGGCCGTTGTGCGGCCGGAGCGAGGACAGCGAGGGGCCACCCCCCTGACAGCACGCACACGACACCTACAGGCCTGGACTCCCCCCGATACTGAACAGGTAATACCTATGATGCCTCCCTATACCTCCCTCACCTCCTCGCCCTCTCTCACCTCCCTCCTTCTAGCCTCTCTCACGCACCCCCTCCTTCTCCCTCTCCCTTCACCAGCAGCCTTTCTCCAGCCAACCTACCCCTTATCCTCACCCACGCCCATCCCCCCTCCCCACCCTCATCCCCCCTTACCCATTCCCCCTAGGCCCAAACCCGCGACACCCAGGTGTTCCACAGACCATTGTGGCCAATACGAGGCCAGTGCACGACTCCCGCCCCGCAAACCCGGCCGTTCCCCATCCCCCAACCTCATCCGCATCCCCTGCCTTCCCAAACACCAATTGCCTTTTTCCTGCTCCCTCTGGAACTGCCGCTCGTCCGTGGCTAAAGCTCCCTTCATCCACGATCTCTTCCTCTCTCGCCCCTTTCAACTCCTGGCTCTTACGGAAACCTGGATCACGCCCTCCAACTCTGTTACCCCGGCTGCTCTATCCTCCGGGGGCCTGTCGTTCTCTCACCGCCCCCGCCCTGAGGGCCTGGGTGGTGGTGTGGGCTTGCTCCTTGCTAAGCACTGCCAATTCAAAACCCTCTCCCCTCCCCCCTCCTCCTCCTTCCCTTCCTTTGAGGCCCACTCTGTGCGCTTATACTCCCCTCTACACCTTCGGGTTGCTGTCATCTACCGCCCCCCGGGTTCCCTCTCCTCTTTCCTCCCGGACTTTGAATCCTGGCTCACCTTCTTCCTCTCCGATGATATCCCCACTCTTATCCTTGGTGATTTCAACATTCACGTTGACACGCCCTCCGCCCCCTCTGTTTCCCGCTTTCTCTCTCTCGCTTCCTCCTTTAATCTCCGACTCTGGACCGACTCCCCCACTCATACTGACGGCCATTCCCTCGACCTCGTCTTCACTCGAAACTGTTCTCTAACTGACCTCTCCTTTGACCCCTTCCCTAGTTCTGATCACTTCCTCGGCTCCTTCAGCCTTTCCCACCGACCCCCCTCCGCCTCCCCCTCTATGCGCCCCTTCCGCAATATGCAGGCCCTTACTCCCTCGGAGTTTGCCGCACATCTTTCCCCCCTTCTCCCCCCCGTTTTCGCCTCCTCCTCCCCTGACTCTGCTGTCTCTGCTCTCAACGCTTCTCTCTCCTCGACCCTTGACTCTCTTGCCCCCCCCTCTGCTCGCCCCGTCCGCCCCCTCGACCCCCGCCCCTGGCTTACCCCTGCCATCCGCTACCTCCGCTCCTGCGCCCGGGCTGCCGAACGCCTCTGGCGCAAATCCCGCTCCCTCCCTGACTTCCTCCATTACAAATTCTCCCTCTCCTCCCTCTCCTCGGCTATCTCCCTAGCTAGGCATCGCTATTATGCCTCTAGGATCGAATCTTTCTCCCGCGACCCTCGCCGCCTTTTCTCTACTTTCGACTCCCTTCTCAAACCCCCCTGCCCTCCTCCGCCCTCTTCCCTTGCTGCTCAGGATCTTGCATCGTTCTTCACCTCCAAGATTGACAAGATCCGTCGGGATATTGCCTCCCTCCGCCCCCCGCCCCCCTCCCTCCTCGCATCCTTCCCTCCTGCCTCTCTCCAGGAAATCTCTGCTCTTCTCTCTTCATCCAACCCCTCCACCTGCCCCCTTGACCCGATCCCCTCCCGCCTCCTGACCTCTATTGCTCCCACTGTCGCTCCCCCCCTTCTGCATGTCGTCAATCTCTCCCTTTCCACAGGCTCCTTCCCCTCTGCCTTCAAACATGCCACTGTCTCCCCCATCCTCAAAAAGCCTACCCTGGACCCTTTCGATCCCTCTAGTTACCGGCCGGTCTCCCTCCTTCCCTTTGCTTCGAAGCTCCTGGAACGTGTCGTCTACTCCCGCTGCCTGAACCTCCTCTCTGCCAACTCCTCCCTGGACCCTCTCCAGTCCGGCTTCCGCCCCCTCCACTCTACTGAAACTGCCCTGGCCAAGATCACCAATGATCTACTTGTCGCTAAATCGAAGCGCCACTACTCCGTTCTTGTCCTCCTTGACCTCTCTGCTGCCTTTGACACTGTCGACCACTCGCTCCTCTTGGACTCGCTTTACTCTTTGGGCTTCCGTGGCTCTGTCTTTGACTGGTTCTCCTCCTACCTCTCTGACCGCTCCTTTAATGTCTCCCTCCCCGAGTCGACCTCCCCCTCCCTTCCCCTCTCGGTTGGGGTTCCCCAAGGTTCTGTCCTTGGCCCTCTCCTCTTCTCTATCTACACCCTGTCCCTTGGCGAAATTATTGCCTCCCACGGATTCCAATACCATCTCTATGCTGATGACACCCAACTCTATCTCTCTACCCCCTCTCTCTCCTCCTCTATCCGCTCACGCCTCGTCGACTGCCTCTCTGATATCTCCGCCTGGATGTCCCGACGCCAACTCAAACTGAACATGGCCAAGACTGAACTCCTCATTTTTCCTCCATCCCCCTCCTCTCCCTCTGACCTGACCGTCTGCATTGATGGGGTCACCATCCGTCCTGTTCTCCGTGCCCGCAGCTTGGGCTTCATTTTTGACACGCACCTCTCCTTTAAACCTTACATTGACTCTGTGGCCAAATCCTGCCGATTCGCTCTCCTCAACATTGCCCGCATACGCCCCTTTCTATCTATCTCCTCGGCCAAAATCCTTGTTCATGCCATGGTTATCTCTCGCCTCGACTACTGCAACCTCCTCCTTGCTGGCCTCCCTCGCTCCCACCTGTCCCCCCTTGTTGCGATCCAAAACTCTGCCGCCAAGATCATTCACTCTGCCCGTCGCTTCGACCATGTAACGCCTCTCCTCCTCTCCCTTCACTGGCTCCCCCTTCCTGAACGTATCCTGTTCAAACTCCTGGTTTTCACGTTCAAATCGCTCCATGACCAAGCTCCCCCTTACCTCTCGGACCTAATCGCCCTACGCACTCCTGCGCGCGCTCTCCGCTCTTCCTCTGTCCCCTCCCTCGCTCTCCCTCGTTTCTCCTGCTCGCCCAACCGCCTTCGTCCCTTCTCCCTCGCTGCCCCGCATGCCTGGAACTCCCTCCCTGCCGACATCCGCCTTGCCTCCTCCCTCCGCTCCTTCAAATCCCTCCTCAAGACCCACCTTTTCCATGCTGCCTTTCCCAATGCCCTCTAGTCTTTCCCCTTGCTCTTACTGTCAGCCCTCCTCTGCTGACTGCTGCTACCGACCACCTTGTAACCAAGCCAAGTACACGCACCTGAGACTTCGCATCCGCCTGAATGTTTGTTTGTCTTCTCCCATGTCTCTCCCGCTGTCCCCTCTCCTTGTCTCCCCCTCCTTGTCTTTTAGATTGTAAGCCACAGGTAGGGACCGCATCTGATTGTATGTTCTGTACAGCGCCAGGTTGCAACTGGCGCTTTATAAATGTTTAATAATAATAATAATAATAATAAAGGAGAGATCTGAGAGAACAGTCTTTTTTTTATAAGACTAGGTCAAGGGAGTGGCCGTCACGATACATTGGGCAGTCAGTTCGCAGGGGAAGGTCAAAAGAAGAGGTCAGTGAGAGGAAGTGCAAAGCAGCAGGGTCAGAGGGGTGTCCACATGAATACTGAAGTCCCCAAAAATGAGAGTGAAAATATTGTTGTTGAAAAGGAAGAAAGCAAGCCATGTGTCAAAGTCGGAGGGAAAAGAGGAGAGGGAGCCTGTGGGGCGGTAGATGACAGCAATGGAGACGTGGAGGGGTGAAGAGAGGCGAACGCAGTGGGCCTCAAAGGAAGAGAGAGAGAGGGAGCAGTGCTGACGAGTTGGAACTGGCAGGATTCATAAATGAGCAGGCCAACACCACCACCACGGCCTTCAGAGTGTGGCGAGTGGGTGAAGGAGAGGCTGCCAAGGGGGAGGGCAGCAGGAATGGCAGTGTTATAAGGGCAAGGAGCTGGAGGGAGCAGGAGAGGAAGAGATCGTGGATGAATGGCACTTTCTGGATGGAAGAGTGGCAGTTCCAGAGAGCTCAAGAGAAGGGCAGCTGAGAAGAGGGGGAGACATGGGGATAAGGTTTGGAGAGGGGGGAGTGACGGGAGCAAGGAATAGGATTGGGAGATGGGAAGGTGGGGGTTGATAGGAAGGAGAATGTTGCTCCAAGGGGAAGGTGGGAGAGAAAGAGAAAAAAAGTATAAGAAAACAGACCAGATATTTACTGCAGGTGGGCAGGATTGATGGATGGGAGCCAACATGCAGTGAATGGTATAGCAGATCATCACAGGAACAAGGGGTACACAACCTGGCCTTGAAACAGCCACAAAACACCCAACGCCCTTTTGTGTTGCCCTTTGCTTAGTGCAAAGGAAATTATAGTGGTTACCTAGGAGGGGAAAGAGACAGACATGATTTCAGGTATTGGTGTGCTCTGGTTGGTCCCAGACTCTGCTTGTAGTTATTGGTGGGGTTTCTCTGTGCAGATGGTTGGCGTGTGGCAAGTGGTGTAGGGGGCTGGACTAGATGACCCTTGAGATCCCTTCCAGCCTTGTGACTCTGACCCTATGATTTAGACCCATATCCGATTCACATTAGCAGTTCAGTGAGCCCAATTCAGTTCCAATTCCAGTTGATAAGAGCATGCAAGAGGGCACCCGTTCAGACACCCTTTCTCAGAGCTGAGTACAAAGCAAAGTCTATACTCAGAAGAAATTTATCCCTTTAAGATCTATATACTAAAAACAGGGCCCCTATTCTCCTGAGGATTTTATTTTATTTTTTAAATTCCATGGGAGGCTCATGTCCCGATTCTGCAGGTCCCTGTCCTCCATCCCCAGCCTCACCGGGCTGGGCTGCGTTGGGTGGGGGGCTGCCCTCCCCTCCCCAGCCTGGCAAATCAACTCGCCCGGCAGCAGCTGCTCTTCTCAGCGCTCTCCATTCAGCTTCTGGCTGCTTCCTAGCCTGTCCCACGTGGCCTCTCAGGGCAACGTAGCCAGATATCATCTGACGGTGCCGCTCTGGGAGGCCCCGTTGGGAGGGGCCAGAAAGTGGCCAGAAGGAGCTGACTGAAGACTGGTGAGAGGAGCTGCTGACGATGCTGCTGCCGGGTTAATTGATTTGCTAGGCTGGGGAGGAGGGGAGGGGAGCCAAGCCCTGGCAGCCCCACCCCACCCAACGCAGCCTGGCTTACAGGGAGGAACCCTAAGGTTTTCTTTATCCCGTCCCTCACCCCCTGTGGAATCTCCTGCCCCACTTCTTCCAGCACAGAATTTCCAGCCTGCACAGGGAAGGAGTGGGACAGGAGATTCCATGAGGGCTTCCGCAGGAAATCTGCGAATTGCAGACCCGCGTTTAGCTTGGGGCCCTGACTAAAAGCTTACGCTATTGAAGGTTAGAGGCTTAGCTTTCATAGTTGCGCTATGAAAAGTGTGATGTGGTACCAAATTAAAGCTCGTGACCTGTAGTTTTGACACAAAAATCACGTCAGAAAGTTTATTACTTTAATCACAATTATGGAAAGAGCACCACAGAAAGCAGGCACTTTCTGGGTGCTTTCAGAAGTGATGGCACCCACAGTCACCACCGATTTACCCAACTGGTAGTGGGTGCCATTACTCCGATCGGGGCCCAGCCCGGCTACTCAACTAACATGACAGCGGCTGGGCCAGGGAGGGACTGCCATGGCACCCAGAACTGTGCAGACTCCAGACCAGGTCGAAGTAAAGTGTTCTTTCAGACATGAAAGCTCACTTTACTCCAGGTCCGGTGACCGAATCCTGACCGTGGTGGGGGCAATGGGTGGTGCCAGGCCAATGCTGGGTGATGCCAGGTCAGTGCTGGGTGGGGCCAACCAGAATTTTAAAATTAATATGGAATTTTACAGCCTTGGTTCCCCATCTGTAAAAAATAAAAAAAAATAATGGGAATCGTGTGTCTGCCTGAGGTGGTGGGTAGGTCAACATTAAAATTTTACACTTACATGATCAATGGAATAGAACATGCACACAAGGTTAGAGGACAGCTCCAGAGCACAGATCCTATCTGCGAGACCGCTTCACTCCCCGGGTTCTGGACCAGCCCCTGTGGTCATCTGGGGGCACCCTGTTGGAGGTCCCTTGGGTTTCCTGGGGTGGCCACGCAGGACAGGGCGTTCTCGGTGGCCATGCCACGCCTTTGGAACTCCCTCCCAGTGGTGACTCGTCTGGCCCCAGACCTCCCAGTTTTCCGTAGGAATTGTAAGACCTGGCTGTTCCATCAGGCATTTGGCGAGGAAGAAGCAACATTTAAAGCAGAAACTAGTGGTCCTGTGCGCTATGCTGCACCAGAGATAAAGTTTGTGTCATAAATATTGCAATTTATTGGAACAAACATTGGTGACCATTGGGCTTACTTAAAAGATTTCTTGTGAAAGTTTGAAGAATTTCTTGCTTAATTTCTATTAACCAATTAATAGTCACACAATCAGTTCAATGAGCTGTTGTTGTTATGAGCAAGCATTTATATAGCACCAGCAATGTACCTGCTGCTTTACATAGTAAAGAGAGGTGAGACTGTAGGTAAGAGGTGAGCAGAAAATGGGCAGGGGACATGGGAAAGTGGGCAGGGCTATGGGGGAAAGTGGGGGGGTTGAGGGGCCCCCACATTTTGTCTTTGCCCTGGGCCCTGCAATTTCTAAGGCTAGCCCTGCCGCTGGGACCAATTATGTCGTATTAAGTTTTTCCAAAAAGGTTATATGACTATATTGTCTCAAGTAGTATATAATTTAAAGTTGTTATTTGGGGGCTTTAATGTTTTTGTATTAAATTTATATTTAAATAGATTTGTTTAACTCTAATTTTTAAAAATGCTTTTTTTTTTTTTAATTGATTCTTATCCACCCTGGAATATACACAGTTATGAGGTGATATGGGGAGGGTGCGACTTACAAAGCCTTGTGTTATAGGGCATAAAATTACCGGTAATGATTGGGCAAATGGAATAGCTTAACCCTTACAATAAATGTTTGCTGCAACTTCCTCTGACACTACCACTGTACATTATAGGAGGCTAGATGAAATAGCCACTGATCTGATACATTCATCTGTCCAGGTCTTGTTGCTCTTTCTACTAGAACTGCACTTGAAAGTGACTCTACTACATGAAAAGTTATTTTCAAATTTCCTATGACTAGTAATACCTAGATGTGTTAAAATCAAGTTTTCATATAGTCTCTATTTTAACAATGCAAATTGACTACTCCATTTTACTTTCCATTTCTCATACATAGGCACAAAAACATCTTGTCTATAATACACATACTATGGAGAATTTTCTCTTGAGAATTATAGGTTTTTCTCAGAATGTGGTAAGTATGACATAAAACAGAGACTTAGAGAAATCTCCAGACAGGAGGACATTGCTATTGTCCGGATTTCAAGAATTGCTCCTTATATTCTGTGGAGTCTGGAAGAGGGGATAAAGGCTTTTCTAACATTAGATCTCCATCATAAGCTAAAGTTAGCTTTATGCCAACTTCGCTGTGAGTAGATGCCTTCTGCAGTGATGGCGGGGAGACGTCTTGGTATCCCTTGGAACCAAAGACGTTGCCCCTGCTTGTTCGGATGTGTGGAAGACATCTTTCACTATTTTTTTTTATTTATTTATTTATTTATTTATTTTTAAATTTATATCCCGCCCCTCCTGTCCACAGGGCAGCCCGGGGCGGCGAACAACATTTCATTTAAAACAATAATAAAATTTTTAAACAATTTAAAATACACTACATGGGGAAAACCCCCATCCCTATCCCCACCCCCACCCCACCCCTACCCCCCCGCCAAAAGCCTGACGGAACAGCCAGGTCTTACATATACGCCGAAACAGCAGGAGAGTGGGCGCCAGCCGAGCCTCCTCCGGAAGCGAATTCCACAGCACAGGGGCGACCACCGAAAAAGATCTAACATCGGTGGCCACCCGCCTCGCCCGGGGAACCTCCAAAAAGGCTCCCACGGACGATCTCAAGGGTCGCACGGGTACATGGGGAGTGAGGCGATCCCGCAGATAGGCAGGGCCTAGGCCGTGAAGGGCTTTAAAGGTTAAAACCAGCACCTTGAACCTGGCCCGGTGCTTTATAGGCAGCCAGTGCAGAGCCCGGAGCACTGGTGTCATGTGCTCCCTGCGACCCGCCCCCGTAAGGAGACGGGCCGCGGCATTCTGCACCAGCTGCAACCTCCGGACCAGCTTCTCGGGCAGCCCCACGTAGAGCGCGTTGCAGTAATCCAGCCTCGAAGTGATGAAGGCATGGATGACAGTGGCGAGGTCGGAGTCTGAGAGATACGGCCAAAGCCGTAGTGGAATGCTTACTAATGTAGTGAAATGCTTACTTTTTGCTGACATAAGGCTTTTTCTACTTCACCCTCTTTGGTGCAAGGTTCCCTTCCTGAACAAATCAGAAAAGACAATTTGGCTATTGTTAAATAAGAGTCCTAATGTTATTTTTAAGGTGGCACTGTTTGCTTACAAAGCTGAATGTATAAAGATATAAGCATTCTCTGCTCCGACTGTGATTTTTTTCCTTTTAGCTGCTCTTTTTGTTTCCTTTATGTGATTTAATTAATTTTAAGTAGGAATTGTATATTTTTTGTGTGTTCCATAATTGGCCATGGCAAGAGCAGGTGCCTAAAATAAATATTGACTGATTGATAGATACTACAGAGAACGTTTGGCCCAACTGTTCATTATTTTTTTTAAAATAAATCATTTGTGCTATTTATTTACTTTTTGTGCTAAGTACTAGAAACCTCTTTGCCACTTTCTCTTTTGGCATTGTTTCTGTGAGAAATGAGGTCACTTTATTTCTCACCATCTGATGTTTATTTCCTACTTGAAAGAGTCAAACGAGGATGTGGTTGGTGATGTGAAAGCTATTACCTTTGCAGTGATTTTCCTGGCTCCCCTTGGTTTAAAAGTTTCTGGTTTTCTGATCCAGCATTCTGAAAGAATGAAGGAAAAAGAGACATTTTTATGCTATTTTAACAAAACAAAACAAATATTTTGTCAGTGCTTTGTCATTAGGTGAAGGAGTATAAATAAATTTGTATCTTTTATCTTCTGTCTACATTTCAGCCTTTGAATTACTTTAGATGAACATCCATAAAATGCTTCCACTTCTTAAAGGTCTCCAGTTAACTGTCAGTGTTCTTTGGAAAAAAAATTAAATGTGCACAACTTTCCCACTTCACACAAAGGAACATTGATTTAATTACAGATTATAATTATACATTTATACCCACTGTTTTATCTGGGTCACTCATGCTGTTGAACTTCGCAGCAATCAAGTGGAACTAGGTATTGCATTTCTACACTTCAATACAAAAAAATTACATTCCCATTTCATTGCTTATGTGCTCACAGTAAGGAATTAGTAGCTTGTCTGATGAAGGGTCCTTAATAGAGCTAGAAATTACTTATGCAGAAATTACTCAGACAAATCTATCTCCCATTTAGCTAAATAATCTCAAGAATGAACCATTTCTAGTTTCACAGCAACTTGGAAAGATTTGCTGGCCTGTGTTCTTCATTCATCCGCTTTCATCCACCTACCAAAGAAAGGAGCTTAAAGGAAGACAATCACTTATTGCATTGTCTCCAACTTATTTTTGTCTTTTAGGGTTTTTCCCTCTCAGGTCATCTGTCTGATTCATGGCGGTATTAGCTGAGGTGACCAGGGATCCTGTAAGAGTTTCACTGTAAAGTATGTTTTGTCTTTGTAATGCATTCTCCAAGAAGAAACGTACGTGTGTTGAAATGGTATCTTCGTCACTCATTTTGAGGCTGGTGGTTGATTTAACCTTGAAGTTTGGGTAATTGGGCTTTTGCCCAAGGTGCAGCTCTTCTTGATTCCATTACTTTCTCTTCGTTCAGCCATACTATTTATCTTCAGAGCTCACTGACATCCTATTGAAGCTGCCAGCATAATTTTGGGGTGTTAAATTCAAGTCCCCAAATGCTGATGCACATACTGAGCAATTGGATTGGTTGACATAAAGCTCTTTATTTTGTTTGATGTGTCCTGAGCTGCAAAAGGTTTTAAAAAGCAAGTCAGCTTCTTAAACAGTAGAAGGAATCATGTCTTCCGTTTTTTATTTCAGAACCCATTACATGGGGAAAGTGGTGGTGATTTTGTCTGCAACACTGTGAAATATGGGGGGAAAGTATCCATCCAGAGAAAATCCCAGAAGGCTTTTAGCTAAACTGGGTAAAATGATGGAGATGAAGAGACTGACACATCATTTTGGCATAGCAGCAGCTGACTTTGACAAGGACTATGAATTTTCAGGTTTAGTAAACCTCATATAGTACTAGCAGTCCACCACCATACCATTAACCAAGCTCCATCCAACATCACAGGGGAGAATCAGAATGAGTTGGATATTCTGAAACCCCCTCGGTGGAATCTCTCTCTGGACATCTTTTTAGCTAACTATATCACTCAACCTAGAACTCAGCAGCAGAGGAATATTTTGCTCTTAGCCGCTGACCCAGGAGAGATACTGAAACATTACAATCAGCTCAGTAAGGACATGATTCAAACCATTCAGTGCCGTACAGGAATTCCTCAGACATCACATTCAAAAAAGGGGGCAAGATGGTTTGATAAAGACTGCCAACAAGCTCGGACCAAAATTAATTTGTGCTATCGGCAATACAGGAAAGCTCAGACTCAAGGCCCCCCCCTAGACAGTATCTCGCAGCAAGGAGCGCATATAAAATACTTCTGAAGGAGAAGAAGAGGCAGTTCGGAGATCAACAATGGGCAGCCTTAATTCAGGCAGTGGATAGGAAAAACCCCAGGTTATTCTGGAACATAGTTAACTCTGCCACACCTAGGGTGGAAAACTTGGTCGGAAGTGCCATACCAGCCTCCACTTGGATGGAGTACTTCCAGGCTTTATTTGCAGGGCAGCCTGAAAGTACATGCAGTATAGGCAGCAGTGACTTGGTAGAGCTTCACCCATGGCCTCCCGTCCAAGAGTCGGAAATAGAATCAGTGCTGAATACGTTTCTCAGTCATAGAGTGCCCGGATTAGACTATATCCACATTGAATTTATAAAGTCAAATAAGGCATGGTGGTTTCCACT
Source organism: Sphenodon punctatus (assembly GCA_003113815.1). Classification (NCBI taxonomy): domain Eukaryota; kingdom Metazoa; phylum Chordata; class Lepidosauria; order Sphenodontia; family Sphenodontidae; genus Sphenodon; species Sphenodon punctatus. The sequence continues at coordinate 4,591,368 of QEPC01001665.1, read as the reverse complement.
TCTGGCCCACCTGTTCACAGCAATTAACAATTCAGGGAAAATACCCAAACTGGACCAGAGCTATAATCATTCCTATTTATAAAAAAGGGTGCCAAACAGACCTGGCCAGGTACAGACCAATTAGTCTTCTCTGCGTAGTGGGGAAGATTTATGGAAAGATACTGTTGGGCAAATTTGTGCATTGGACCAGTCAGGAGAACATCATTTACCCTGAGCAAGCAGGTTTTCAGGTGGGCAGGTCTACCATAGAACAATGTAGGTTACTATGCCATATGGTTAGTAAGTACCTGGCAACGAATCACTCTTTCTTCACAGCTTTCTTAGATCTGCAAGCCGCTTTTCACTCAGTTGATAGGACTATTCTGTGGGATAAGCTGAAGGGATCTGTGCTGGAAAAAAGGCTGCTTTATCTAATTCAGGCTCTCTATAGTGATCCCTCTCTGGTGATAAGAGTTGATCCTCAGGGACATACCACAGAATCAGTGGACATACGGAGGGGTGTTAAACAGGGCTGTGTCTTGGCTCCAGCACTTTTTAACTATTTCATAAATGACGTAATCCCAGAAATGTCTAGTACAAAATATTTCCCCCCGAGGATTGCAGAGAGACCGGTTGGATGTCTCTTGTACGCCGACGACATGGTATTAATGTCACAGACCAGAGTAGGCCTGCAAAGGCAGATGGTAGCCTTTTCAGATTTTTGCAAATCCAATAGATTGTCGATAAACTGCTCCAAATCTAAAATACTGGTTTTTACAAACAGGAAGAAAATATACAGCTGGAGAATTGGAGGGCACCCTATTCAGCAAGTGTCCTACCGCTACCTGAGATTACTATTCCACAAATCAGGTAGATGGAAGGAGCATATAACAGGGGCTATCCAGGCAGTCAGAGGGCCATTGAATGCCCTAATCTCCTTCTTTATGCAACAGGGCAGAGATTCGTATGTCTGCCATCCAGGCGTTTAACAGTAAGATAGGGGGGAAACTCCTGTATGGGGCAGAATTATGGGCTTTCTCGGAAGGACATAGGTTGGATAAAGTGCAGGCCAAGTTTTTATATGCACTACTAGGCAATCCACCAAGTACACCTCATGCCATTATCAGAATGGAATTGGGGCAGAACAGATGGTCTAGTAAAGCTTCAGAGGCTGCCTTGAGGTTTTGGTGGAAATCTCGTTATGGCTGTTCTCCGGAGCTGATTAGAAAAATGATCAAGGATTCTTGGGCAGACCCTTTGATGCAGGAAATTCAATCATATTTAAGCTCTATAGGGTTGTCTCTGGAGTACTTGGAACACAAATCTGTAGGGTCCATATATACCAAAATCAACTCTCGGGTTGCTGATATAGATAGGCAATTGGAGATAGGCGCGATTAATGGTTGTCAGCACACGAGCTCCTATCAGCAGTGGTTGCCCAAGCAAGGGCAGATCCCGGATTATCTGGGCTCTCCAATAGATATTAGGGCCAAAAGACTTTAGAGCCAGGGTGAACGCTCTCCCCACAAAAGTCTTGGAAGGTAGAATCCAGGGAGTCCTGTTCTTAGACAGGCTATGTCCATTTGATGGCTTGTCAGTGGAAACAGTGGCCCACTCCTTCTTCTCTTGTCATTTGTATGATAGAATAAGGGAGAAATATCTAGGAGAATTTATGCGAGAAAATCTGAACGCGTCAAAGGATCATCTCTTAACGTTGTTATTATCCAGTAATTCCCCCCAGACAGTTAGGAATATGGCATCTTACTTGGGGCAGGTAATACAACTAAGACAAAATTTTATGGGCTTCAAGGTTCCTCTTGACAGTCCTTTACCTTAACCCTACTCTGGTCTGTTTAGTTATTTGTACAGACCAGCTAAAGTCTATTAATTATACAATGGATAATCATCTAATCAGCGGTAATTAGCATCTGTATAACAACAAACATTGTCGTGGGGAATGTTTTGTAAACGTAGGGGCTAAGTATTGCTGCTATAAACCCCGAGGAGGGTTAGGCAATGAAATGGGGGAACCATAGCAGGGGTTATATGTGAGTACTATAACCATCGGAAGGGTGGGGTGATATTTTGGGAACGATTTATGGGGAGATTTTATTTTGTTACCCTTCTATAAACTTGGATATGCTGTAACCTTATGTTAGTTTTATTTTATCTAATACTGTGCTGAATTTTGTTACGGCCTATGGCCAAACAAATAATTTTTTTTACTTACTATAAGCTTTCCCTCTGTTTAATCTTGATAGAATTTGCCTTAAGAAACCCTTCTTTTCCATACTTCCTCACAACTTGTTTAGGAAGGTGTAGAGAACATTTATCTGCAGAACAAATTTGAACGTCTTGCAGCCTCTAGATAACAAACCTCATCTTGTCCATCTAAGTGGTGACAAAGTTAATTTGGTTTCTTTTAATAGACATATGTTTCTTGTATCTAATTCAGCAAAAAGAACCCTTTTTGACTCTATAAAGTTGTTATAAAATATTACACATCTGAATAAGTCATTGTAACATACAGCCAGCAACTGCACCACATTACAGAACAGCCTGTGATTGTAAAAGTGAATTGCTGATATAATGCTGTTGTAGCATATCTTGTTTGTACCATTTTAACACATATGCAGTAAACACTCTCTTGTGGGGTTTTTTAAAACAAAGTTAGTGCTTGTGAGGTACCAAATAGGTTACTGAGGCAAAAGGCACAAGAGCACCACAGCAGTGACCAGGAGAATGCAAGCCCCCAATGCTCTCCTACCCCAGTGAGTTTCAGCATACTGTACTGTCCTCATGCCTTTTCAGTCCTTGGTCTCCCTGCTGAGACTGCAACATAGGTGTCAGTTACAACAACAATAGCTCATTTCTCAGTGGCCAATAAACACTTAGGGGACAGTAAAGCCCATTTTAGCAGGAGGCCAAAAATCAAGTTGACAATAGTGTCTGCAGTGTGGCGGAAATGGCGGAAATTCACAGGAGGTTAGCAAGCTGAAGGCATGTAAAACTAATAGCTGGACTTTGCTTCTAAGCAGATGGGAACTCCGAGTGCCTAAGTTCTGCAGAGCAGACCACCTCAGAGGACATGCTGAATACATTGTGTTCAAACATGGAGGAAGGGCCCTGGGAGAGTCCAATGGCCACAAGCAATTACTTCCCTGGATTTTCTCCTGTGGTTGTAATGAAAAATGTACTTGTCAAACAGGTAGGGGGTAATAAGCTTTTGAGCGAAGTAACAGATATGCAAACCCTCGAAACATCTGTCAACTCGCACTAAAGTAACACTGGAAAGAAATATAAATACAAAAATTAATTTTTTAAAAAACCAGTATGCTACGGGTTTACTTTCCCCATTGCTCATCTTATCATAGACGTAAAACTTAAATGATTCCGAACACTAGCGGGATGGTTGAAAGTTGGCTTTTAGCAATGTATGGGGGCCATTATAATAGACCACCCCCCAGGCCCACCTCCCCAAAATAGTTTTGACTAAAGTATCATGGTTCTTGCTTTTGGGTGGGGGGAAGAGTGGGATGGAGAGGGGAAGATATTTGGCACAAAAAAACCCCTTCCAAATTTTGATTCTCTTGAGATTAGACAATACGCAAATTTGATTAAGTGTAGCTATTAAGGATGTGCAAACGCGGTTTGGAAGTTCGGAGTTCGGCCCAAACTCAGTCTGTTCAGATGACCAAACCTGAACTGAACTTGATTCCGAACTCCGAAATGACCGAACAGTTTGTTTGTTCGGATCGAGTTTGGGTGGCAAAAACGTGTCAGTGGAAGGCAAAACGTGACAGGGAGGGGGAGTCAGCTGAGGAGCAGACTTCCAGGCACCAGGGGTGGAGAGGCTTGGAGTAGCAGCCAGCCTGCCCAATCACCATCTCTTTTCTCCTCAGACCGCTGGCTTCGCAATCTGCGATTGGACATGGGGGACAGGGAGGGAGGGCTAGGCTGCATGGAGACGTTGCTGTGGAAAGGGGGGCTGCTTGGACAGAGCTGCTATCCAGCTCATTTGGTTACTCACCTATGCCAGGAGAGCAGAGTCACTGAGGGGCAGAGGCGGAGCCCTTTCCTGCAGGGAAAAAAAGGGACCGGGGACACTTGGGCACGAGCCGTGGCGCGAGAGCTCAAGGGTGTCGCCCTTGAGAAGCCTGGAGTGCCGGAGCCCCCCCCCCTCTTATGACATGTATTGTTCACCATTCATGGATTAGGACTTTGGGTTTTGATTTGGTGGTTATACCCCCTAAGACTTTGCATGGGCGAGCCATTAATTGCAGGTGGCAAGAGGAATTATTTTCTCCCATACGGATTTGGTCCTATGTTATTTGCTTGCAGGATACTGTAATTTTGTATAGTTTAGTTTTGTTGGATTGATAGTCTGTTGTATCTAATATAATATTGTGGATGAGTTAGACTCCTTTTTGTACTTATTTGTGGAGCCTTATTGACTGTCAAAGTTTGATCTTTAAGGTAAAGCTCTCTATCTAATTATGGCTCATAAGTTACCTAATCAGAAAAGGCCTAGGAAGGAGGCTACACAGTCTTTGTCACCTTCAGCCAAGTTCTCTAAACAAAGGGAAATTGAAAAAATTTCATGTTTCCTCAGACAGCTCAGAATATTGATTCTTTAAACACTGGGGTTACTGCAAATCCATACAGTCCTGGCTGAGCTTGAGGATACGGATTGTTCGGATGTAAGGGTTAATCCTGTTTCTAATGTAGGAACTGGAAGATTGAATTCACGGTCATCTTCCATTTGCCTGGGGAATGAGGCTAATTTGAACGATCTGCCCCTTTCTCCCACTTATATTTTGACCGAACTTGCCACAGTGACTTCGCGTTCTTTGAAATATATGTTTTCGCAGCTGAATCAACTTAATGATAAAATAGAGTGTCTCGGGGTTTTGCCCTTGGGTCAGAGTAATGCTTATACCAAAGCTCTCCCTCCAATCCTGCAGGCCGCTGAGGCAGCTGCTACAAAGTCAAAGTTCCCCTCTCCAAAATGTGCAGAAGTAGTCATAGGAGCTAATTCTGAGTCTAATGGTATGATGTTGCTATCTGACCACCCTGATAAGTTTGTTTACTTACTACTTAACTTAATATTTACTATATTACCCCTTCCTTCTGGTAAGCTCCCTCATTGGAGCACACCACTGGACATAGAACATCTTAAGGTTTTACTTAAATCACCAATAACCAGAAGGGATATTACCTCTGTTGAACATTTGTATAATCTTAAGAAACGATGGATGTTGAACATTTCTTTCAGTTCTACAGGATTGGTGGCAAAAATCCTTCAGGGGGAGGCAGTCCTGAAGGATAAAGATCCTAAAAGGATCTTTGTTTCTAGAGTGATTCAACTGGATGCCACTGATGTGGTGATTCCGGAAGGAACTATGGCCCCCGTTACTGGGACTTACCCTAAAAATATGCCTAATAGACTAGCATTGACTGTACAGGAAGTGCAAAAAAGTGGTGTGAAAGAGCTAGCCAGACAAAGGGATAAGGTGGACTTTCCTGTTAATTTAGGAAATGAGACAAATTTGATGGAGATTGGGGGCGGGGGGGAGGATGTGCTGGGTTCAAAATTATGCGATAAGAATGGGGTTATACAGAATAAGCAAAGGCCCATTCAAGGGCCAAATTATTACCCTTTTCAGCAGCATCCAGATCTCCCAGATCTTATATTTGAGTGATTGGATAACCTATGCAGTAAGTTGGTGAAAGCCAAACCTCTTAATGGGTCTTTATTAGCTCAGGCTCAAGTTAAAACGCAAGTGTGGGACCAGAGGACAGCTATATCAGGGGCCGCAAGGGTTGACATTGCTGTGCAGTCTCAGCCCTCCTTTTCCCTGAGGGATTTTTTGACTATTTCCTCTACTCCATTGGGCTCCCTCAAGGGGATTGATCATCCACTCCTTGAGGGTGTACAGGTGGAACAAAGGGCTGAACCTCTTAGTAGTTTACTCTCAGAATCCCATATTGGTATGGTACAGGTTAATGGCTCTTTTACCCCACAGCCTAAGCTAGATTCGTCTCTAAAGCCCATTGATGTAGGTGGAAGTATTGGCTGAACAGGCTACGGTGCTGGATCAGCAGGGGGGAAAGACGGGTCGGCTCCTCCCCGGGGTTTTTTCATTCAAAGAGCAGCAAAAGAAAAGAGAGCAGGATTGGATTGTTTCTAATTCCCATTCAATAACTAAAGACTGATTGGCTACCTCAGATTGTGCTTTACTTAAAGTTGTACGCTGGAATATTGTGGGATTAAAGCAGAAGCTATGTGATGCTGATTTCCTGCAAACAATACAGATTTACGACGTGGTTCTGGTCCAGGAAACTTGGATGTGTGCTGAGTTTGCTTGTCAGGGCTTTGAGGTCTATCGTGTTCTGGCAGTACTTTCCCCTCTTCGTGGTAGAGCAAGTGGTGGTTTGGCATTACTAATTTCTTATGACCTCAGAGCTATGATTAAATTACTTGACTACCATTTGGCTTATTTTGCCATCTGGCATTGTACTCTTCCTAGTGGCCTTCAGTTATTAATAGCTGATTACTATGTACCCCAACATCTTCAACATACTATAAGTGGGAGCTATGGCCTCTCTCAGCTGAAATTACGAGGAAAGCAGTGGAAAGTTATCCTATGGCTAATTGAATAGTGGGTGGAGAATTTAATACTAGGCTGGATCAACCTCCATCCAATCAAATGATTATGGACACATTGGATGTACTTGTACCTCCGTTTAACAATTTGCGCGAGTCAAGAGATGTAGTAAGATGCTCAAGAGCCCCTTTATTGGAATCAGTTGTGGATGAGTTCTGTTTTAACTATAAGGAATGGTTTACTTCCAGGCGACCTGGAAGGCAATTATACATATTACTCAAGCCTAGGTGTTAGTACTATTGATTATTTTATGGTAGCCAATAAATTCCTATTTTGTACATTGAAACTTAACATCGTCCTTTCCTTTTTGTCAAATCATTGTTTGCTGATTTTGACTATCCAGGACCCCTTTAATAGGAGTCAGAGGGCTAAAACTATTGAACAGTTGGGCATTCCTCCAGTTAAGACCAAGTATACGGTTTGAGCTCGATGGTCCCCCCAGATGGAAAAAGATTTTCAGACTTTTATTTCACAGGAATCGGCACAGACTTTAGCTACCCAAATTAGGATGGTCTCTAGATGAGACTACAACAGCCTATGAAAATCTTATAGAGGCTATGAGGCCACTGTTTGTAATCTCAAGGGAGTCAACTGGTACAATTCTAAAGGATTCGACCTGATTTGATAGGGACTGTAGATATCAGAGGGAAAAGTTACAGAGAATCACCAGAATGTTGACGCAAACCCCCACCAGGGTTAATAGGTGTGCTTTTCAGCTCTATAGGAAGCAAAATCATGAGTTTCTGGCAAAGAAAAAGAATGAATTTCAAACCAAACAGCGGAAGGCTTTGAATGAAGCAGCTAACGCTAGGAACTCCAAACAGTTTTGGTCCCTGATAAGAACAGCCGGGTTAGGTAGGAAGCCCCATTCTGTTCCTCTATGATCACCTGACATATGGGAAAAGCACTTCCTGACTGTATTTTTGGATATTTTTATCTGTCCAGTTAATGTTTTTTTGCCCCCTTGTGATAGGTTACAACATTGGGAGTCGGTGACTGAGAGAGAAATCTGCGATCTAATCGCCCAACTAAAGCCAGGGAAAGCTCTGGGAGATGGTTTTTTGCCAGTAGAGATGATAAAAAGTTAATCTGGTTGGTGGGCCTCTTTACTGGCCCCCCTTTTCACACATATTAATGCCACAGGAAGGATGCCTAGGAAGTGGCCATCCCAATTTTTAAAAAGGGTGACCCTACAATCCTTGCAAATTATAGGCCGATTAGCCTATTAAGTGTGGCAGGGAAATTGTACGCTAAATTTTTGTTATCTAAACTCCAGCTATGGCTGGATTGCGAGGGTTTTTTGGAGCCAGAACAGGCAAGCTTCCATAAAGGACAATCCACAGTCAAACAGGTTTACATGCTATCTCATCTTATTAATAAGTATGTTCTCCAACGAAAAAGTACACATTTGTATGTGTTTTATTGATTTACACGCAGCATTTGACTTGGTGAATAGAGAGAGACTTTGGCATAAGCTTAGTGCAACTACACTGGATCCTCATTTACTCTTCTTATTGATTCAGTTACATAGTTCAAATTCTCTTCAAGTATGGTATGCCTCTACAGAACCAATGACAACAGAAATCCATCTAAATAGGGGGGTACGACAGAGATATATATTGACCCCCGCACTGTTCAATATTTATTTGACTAATGTGGTGTCGTTCATGAGGAGAGATGAGTTGCATGCACCTAAGCTCGGAACTAGGGAAATTTTTATTTTACTGTATGCAGATGACACTGTCCTGCTTTCTCTGTCGCAAGTGGGTTTGAGAAGTTTGGGGAGATTTGCTGAATTTTGCAAGCAGGAAAAACTTGCAAAAAATTTCTCCAAAACAAAGGTAATGATCTTGGGGCTAGGAAATAACATCAAGTCTCACCGATGGGAAATTGCGGGTAATAAAATTAGTCAGGTCAGGGAATTCAAATACTTGGGAGTGTGTGTGGCTGCTAATGGGAGGTGGAGACACCTGGATTTTACATTAGGTCAGGCCCATAATACTGCACGAGCTATACAAAATTTCTACCATGGAAAAGGCGACAAGCAAGTCTTGCCAGCCTTGCGTTTATATACTGCCAAGGTTATAAACCAATTTTTGTATGCCGCACCAATTTGGGGGGTAGACTATCTGGAGAATCTGGAGGTTCTCCAGAATGGTTTTCTGAGAGCTATTTTGGGGGTCCCTAGGAGTACCCCACAAGTGCTCTTGCGGGCTGAAACCTGTAGTAGTATGATCAGGTCTCTGGCACTGATTATGATAATTATATTTTGGCTAAAAGTCATTTTGTTTGCAGCTGACTCATCCCCTTTGATTCAATTGATTCAAGTTGGTGAGGCGCCTAGTAAATGGGCTCTCTTAGTTGAACATGAATTGGCCAAACTCGGGTTCTCTAGAGTTTGTCTCCTTCCGCTTGGCTTTAAGGGGGCAGCTTCTATAACTAAAAGGAGAATACTTGATCAGGAGATGCAGAGAAGTGATTCTGACCTAGTGGCGCAAAGGGTTGCTGGGAATTTCCATTCTATAAAACCCTCTTTGTTTCCTTCGAGTTACCTGCTCCAATGGAAGGATTCTTGCCTTAGGCAGGTCTTTACTTTATTTAGGTGTGAGGTTAATCCATCTGCCTTAGTTGAGGGGCGGTATAAGTATATACCAAGACAGAATAGGCTATGCTTACTCTGTAATGAGAGAGAAATAGAAAATGTTGCCCATATTCTGTTGTGCTGTCTGGCACAACATACTATACTATGGTGATCTCCCGATGTTTCTTCTGGGTGAGTTTTTGATTAATTTGCAAAATCTACCTAGGGATAAGCTACTCTGAAAAATGCTGTGTCCACTCAATACTAGCTGCTCGAGAGCGGTAGCTCGCTTTTGCTTTAGTGCCATAATTTGTAGACAAAAATTGTTGGGAGAATAATTATTACTTGATAGTACTCGTTTAATGTGGACAATATGTGGTTATCCAACACTTCAAACACTTCAAATTTATTCAAAGGATATGACCATTGGTCATTGTCCACAGACAACCAAGCTGATGCAATTACAAATATAAACAACACCAAAAGATTAAAATAAATAACACTAATAAAATTAAAAACACATACAAAGGAGAGAGGGGGACTGACTGAGCATGTGCGAGTGAGAGCAGCAGGGCAAAGCGAGTGCTCCTCCAAACTGTGACTGAAAGAGGCCTCAAAAGAACTGTTAAAGAAAACAAACCTCCAGAAAAGTAAGAGAAATGGCAGGGGGAAGCAAGGGGGAGAAAAAAAAGACAGTAAAAGAAACCCCGCTGGAGAGATACTGCAGACAGAGCCTGAGGCCTGGTGAAAGGGCTAGAGGGGAGGCCTCATCAAAAGAGAGGGAAAAGATGGCGGCGGGTGCTGTAACAGAGGGGGAGGAAACCCCAGATGAGACTGAGCCTGAGGAGGAAGCAGAGGGGAAAACAATAAAGGCGCTCCTCCTTGAAATGAAAAGGGATTTCAAAAGGGATATGAACAAATTGAGAGACTCAGTGGAAGCTGGAAATAAAAAGCTGGAAAGGCTGGGGCATAGAATTGACACAGTAGAGGAGAGAGTCTCCTCCTTGGAAGACCAGGCAGTGAATACTGTGGAGCAGGCCACAAACCTCCAGGAGAAGGTGCAGATCTTGATGCTAAAAACTGAGGACCTAGAGAATAGGTCACGAAGGGACAACTTAAGATTTGTGGGCTTCCCTGAAGGGGCTGAAACTCAGGATGTAAAAAAGCTGCTGTGGGACTTCCTAAAGGAACAATTCCCAGACAATCAGCAACTGCAAAATCCAGAAATCATCAGGGCCCATAGAACAGGGAGACAGCCCAATAAAAACTTTCCAAGACCCAGAACCATCATAGCCAAGTTCATGAGTTATAGTGTGAAGGAGGAGCTACTGAAAAAAGCCAGGATGAAAAAGGAAATGAAATTCAGGGAGGAGACCATAAAGATCTTCCCTGATTATGCTATGGAAACTATGGCTAAAAGAAGAAAGTGGGGAAAATACTTTCCTGAACTAAATGAAAGAGGATGGAAGCCGGTTTTGAAGTTCCCAGCAAGAATGGTCTTGAACGTGAACGGGAAACATAAATCATTTATGGATACAGAAGATCTAGAGGCCTTTCTACACTTACCTCCTACTGGACATGACTGACTTGTCTATAAGAAGGGGAGGAAAGATGAAAGACTATGAAACCGAAAAACTGGGGTCAAAAATGTAAAATGAGTCTCAATTGAGACTCTAACTGTGAAAGGTTTGGAGGGGGTAAAGTTCTCGCGTTAAAGTTGTAAGTTCTTTTTGTTCTCTCTTGGGAGAAGAAGAAGCACAATGCTCTGTGGATGTGCAAGGGGGGGGAAGGGGGGGAGAGGGGAGAGTAAGGGGAACAGATTAGGAGGGGGGAGGGAGATGGGGAGTAGGTGGGGGAGGGAGGGGCGTAAGGGCCTTTATGTTGGGATGAGGAAGGTTAGTAGGGGGATTATAAGTAAGGCATGTGTACCAAAGTTCACTAGAGTTTGTGGTGATCAAGCAGCAGTAAAGAGTAAATGGAGACAAAAGCATAAAGAGGGAGTCAAAGATTATGGCTAGCCTAAACATGTTATCCCTCAATGTGAGGGGCCTTAACTCACCAGTCAAAAGGAAAAGAGTGAGGGAACTGCTAAAGGAGAATAAGATAGATGTATTCTGTCTGCAGGAAACTCATTTACTAGAAAAAGAGGTGCACAGATTTGCGAACAAAAGCATGGGACTATTGGAAGCCTCCTGTGCCAACAAGAAAAAAGCTGGTGTTATAATAGGCATGAATAAAAGATGTGAATTCAAACTGGAGAACAGTATAAAAGACACAGAGGGTAGATTTTTGCTAATAACAGGACAAATACAAAGCATATGGCTCACTATTGTAAATATGTATGGTCCCAACAAAGACCAATTAAGCTACTACAAGAAATATATACCACTTATAATTCAGAACACCAAGGGGACACTAATCATCATGGGAGACCTGAATACTCCCCTAACAAGCCTAGATCTTTCAAAGACCATTCCTATGAATAATAAGCAAAGGTATATAAGAGAGATATTGGATTCACAAGGCATATTAGACATATGGAGGCATAAAAATAAAAAAAGTAGAGAGTACACCTATTATTCTCAAGTACATAACTCATACTCCAAAATTGACCATGTACTCATGTATAAAAATGACGTAGGGAAGTGTCTGGCAGCATATATAATACCCTTAGTATTTACTGATCATAACGCAATAGGGATCAAAGTGAGGTTGAATAGCAAGGCTCAGTGGGATAAACCGCAGTGGGGTTTTGATAGGTCTCTGCTTAAGAATCCTGAAGCCAGAATAAAAATTGGGGAAGAAATTAAAGAATACATAGACCTAAATAAGGGATCAGTACCACAAGACTCCATGTTCTGGGAGGCAGCTAAAGCCACTCTGAGAGGCAAAGTAATAGCTCTGAGAGCGCACATACAAAGGAAAAAAAGAGAAGCAAGGGCAGAGATATATGCAGAACTTAAAAGATGGGAAGCTATAAATAAACATACCCCCTCAAAAGTAGTAGCAGGGAAACTGCAGAAAATAAAGGAAAGAATAAACACGCTAGAACTAGAAAAAACCACAAAACAATTGAAATGGGTGAAATTTTATTATTTTAATAATAGCAACAAAGCAGGGAAAGCGCTGGCACAATTGGTAAAAGCACAGCAACAGAAAAACATCATTACTAGTATTATGACAAAGGATGGCTCGGAAGTACACAGTCAAGAAGCAATACAGGAGACCTTCTTGGAGTTCTATAGGAACCTATATAAGTCGGTTGAGCCGGACCCTGAGGAAATAAAACAATTTATTAGTGAATTAGAAATGCCCAGGTTAAATAGAGCGCAGCTTAGCTTCCTTAATTCCTTAATCTCAATAGAAGAGGTTTCAGATGCAATTAAAAGTATGAAAGCCAATAAAGCCTGTGGGCCAGATGGGTTCCCAGCAGAATTTTACAAAACTTTTTGCAAGGAGGTAGCCCCACACCTGGCGGCAGTATACAATGAAATTTTACAGACAGGGAAAATGCCACCTACTTTTTATGATGCACAGATTACACTAGTGCTCAAACCAGGAAGGCCAGCGAATGAATGCGGTAGCTATAGGCCAATTTCCCTCCTGAATAATGACTTTAAAATATTTGCAAAAATTCTGGCCATTAGATTGGCAGCCATAGCAGGGGAGTTCATACATTCTGATCAAGCTGGATTTATTCCCCGCAGACAGGGATCTGACAATATTAGAAAAGTAATAAATTTGGTTCACTCCCAGGAAATAAGGAATACTACCTCAAGCTCCATGATTATCTCCGCTGATGCAGAAAAAGCGTTTGATTATGTACAACATAAATTTCTCTTTGAAATGCTAAAAAAGGTGGGAATAGGGGGCAACTTTTTAAAATGGGTAATAGCAATCTACGCCCATCCCAGATCTCAGCTTAAAATCAATGGGAAAATAACAAAAACCTTTGAGATTCAGAGGGGCACAAGACAAGGGTGCCCACTGTCGCCCCTACTATTTGATATGGCTATTGAAGGGTTGGCGGTGGCAATTCGTCAAAATAAAAATATTAAGGGAATGGTGGTAGGCCAGAAAGAGTATAAGCTATCCCTATTTGCAGATGATTTAATTTTGTACATTAGTGAACCCGTGGAAACGTTGCCACATCTTATGCAAACTATTGATAGTTTTGGAAGGGTGTCGGGGTATAAAATTAATAATGAAAAGTCACAAGCACTTATATTTGCTCAATCAGAGGAAGGACTGAAGGAAATTAAGGAAGTCAGTCCATTCCCGGAAAAGCCTAATGGGATTAAATACCTGGGGGTAACAATAACACAAAAGTGCAAGGACCTCTATAAGGCCAACTTCCCTGTAATACTGGAACAGGTTAAAAGGGAATTTGAAAATTGGAAAAAGGTGGAGTGTTCCTGGCTTGGGAGAATAAACTTATTTAAGATGATTGGACTGCCCAAGTTCTTATACAAATTCCTGGCCCTCCCCATAAAATTACCCAAATCTTTTTTTAAGCAAGTAGATGAAATGGTTAAGGAACTAATCTGGAGGGGAAAGAAACCAAGAATCAAAAAAGACACAATGTTCACTGCTAAGGAGAAAGGAGGATTAGACACACCAGATATAAAACTTTATTATAAGGCTGCAATCCTGAGAGCGATACAGTATTGGTACCATTGCCCACAACAACCGGAATGGTGTGAGATAGAAAGGGAAATAATTCAACCAACTTCCCTGGCAGAATTGTTGGTAGATGAGGGCAAATTGACTGGAGAGGGAGTCAGAGAGCACCCATTTGCGAAGCCACTACTCATAACATGGAAAGGAGTGATGAGGAAATTAGGTATAAAGGGTACAGCAACACCATACTCACCAATAAGACGAGTAGCGATGAGGGAATCACAGATAGCCCATGACCTACTTAAACAGTTAGAAAAGAAGGAAGTTAAAAGGGCAACACAATTATTCAACAAAGGTAAATTTAAAACATTAGAAGAAATAGAGAAAATAACGCAGACAAAAGTGAACACATTTCAATACCTGCAGCTGAGAAGTGTATTCAGGCAACCATGTTTAAAAGAAGCCTTTGCTAGGGAACCTACGGAAATAGAAAAGACCTTATTTAGCCTAACGGGAAGCAAGGGCAAACTCTCTAAGATTTATCAAGACCTGAAATCTATAATATACCCCCCCAAGCACCCATATTTATCAAGATGGGAAAAAGACCTCAATAAGCAGTTCACAGAAAAGGATAAAGAAATTATATGGGGGCATATGAGCACCTGTGCGTCTGCTCTGGAAGTCAGAGACACACAACTGAAGGTCACCACTAGGTTTTACCTGACCCCGGTACAGCTCAGGTATGGGGGGGACAGATATGGGAGGGGTGTATGCTGGAAGGGCTGTGGCTTACAGGCGGATCTACTGCATTGTCTATGGGAATGTGTTTATGTAAAGGCCTTCTGGAGTAAAATATGGAAAATTATGAACAAAGTAAACAAGGGGGTGGTACCTTTCAGACCAGAAATTGGTATTCTAGGTCTCTACCCTGATAATAAATCACTAAAACCACATCAGGAGGCATTGAGAACTCTGTGCTTGGCTGGAGTAAATATAATAGCAAGACATTGGAAGACAGAGGGCCCCTTACCTTTTCAAGAATGGATCTGTCGAATATGGTACTTATTTACAATGGACAAGATGATGGTAAACCTGCAGGACAAGAAGCTAGAAGAAGAGGAGAAAAATGAAAAAGCAAGGGAAAAGAAAAAAAATAACTATGAGGCAAAGTGGCTTAATATATTAGGAGCCATTGAAGGAAATGAACTACCAAAGAGTGACTGGACGCTGTTGTTTGACCGATACATTTGAACTGGCAAGCTCGGGTACCACCTTGTATGGGTAATAGAACAAACTGTTATTGTAAAGTTGACGAAAATACTATGTACAATGCCACTGAATATAAATAAAAGAGTTTATTATGGGGGGAAAAAAAAAAAAAACACATACAAAAAGGAAAACCAACCCAGCACAAAAAGTACAACCCCCCCAACAACCCTAACTAAATTAATAAAACTTGAAATGGGCGTCAGGGGCTAGATAAATAAAACATATTTTGACTTCAACCCATAAGAAAATTCCCAACCCCTTCAAATTAACCAGGCAAAACAAACACATAATTATGTGGTTATCCTGAGTCTGGTAATATCCTAAAAAAACAAATAAGCTGAGTACTCTGCAATGCGATAGGATGGCAAGATATGACAGTGTTTTTTACTGGGAGGTTACAATCTCAGTTTCCAGGCCATAGATAAAGTTGGCAGATCAAAATTTGAGAAATAAAGGACATGTGGAACTGTGTTTTTCTGAAATAAGGGCTGTTGTTATGTCCCACAGAGCTGTGAGTTCTGAAATAAGGGATGTCTATTATAATCAGTGGAGTTGTGGGCTTTGAAATAAAGAATATTCCTTTAAAATAAGGACATCTGGCAACCCTCTAGCTACAGACAAAATAGCACCCTTTTACGTTATATAGCTGGTTGTTTCGTTTCGTTTGTTTGTATGGTTTATCTTCTACATTTTTGTGTGTTTTTTCTGTAAGATATTTTGCAATGACCTTTGGTCACGTAAATAAAATTAATTGATTAAAGGTGGCATGGAGCTAATGGGACTTGTGGTGAGGCAGGCACAGCAAGTAACAAAACTCATTACCCTCCCCGCTTCCCAACTCCTGAGCTAGTCACTGTTCCTGATAGCAGGCGTTTTCAGAAGACTCCCTCTCCCAGCAGTTCCCAGCTCCCCAATCCATTGCCATCCTACTCCTGTTTCACCCATCCAACCCATTTACCTCCATATAATCATTTATTTAGATTATATTAGATAGATTTAGGGGTTATTTTTTGTTTTTACCCTTCCCTGTGTTCAATATTCCTTCCTTCCTCCCCCCTCCATTAGTAGTAGTTAGCTTAGTGATAGAGATAGTGTGTTTGTAGGACAAGGCCTTTGTAGTTATTAGGATATTCCATTTAGTTCCATAGGTTTTAGAATAGTTAATAGCAGTTAGATTTAGCATAGAGATAGATATATTCGATTAAAAAATTGAGTAAAGAAAAATAAAAATTATAAAATCTTTGTGTGTGTTTGAGTTGGAAGACATGAAGAAGGGAAGTAGGAGAGGCCGGTCTGCTGCCTGTAAGACAGGCAATGGGGCACGTGGGAGAGGTGGTAGGAGCTGTACCCGCAGAGATACAGCAGCCAGAGCACATCACCACGCCCCAAACTCCGCAGGCCTGCTTTAGGGCAACAGGCTTCAGTGGCTCAGCATCACCTCCTGCCAGTGTCCTCCACTGCCACGCAGGGCACTGGAAGGCCTGGAGGACACAAGGCTGTGGCTGTCTCTGCTGAGGCTGCAGAAGCAAGTGCTGCTGCTTTCGATGTTCCTTCAGGGCCACCAATGTCCCCCATTGTGGAGGCGATCCCCAGCAGTCCAGAGCTGGTGGATCCCACCCCAGCTGCTAGAGGTAGGGCCCGATCCCTGGGTAATGGCAGTAGGGAGAGGAGTAGCAGCAGCAGTAGCAGCTATAGAGGGGGGCACAGGGAGAGTACCAGCAGTATGGCGAGCACAGGCAGTCTAGCCTCAGGGTCCCAGTACTCCCCTTCATGGGACATCACTGTGATCGTGGACAGTGGGTCAGAGGCAGACACTAGTGCCACAGAGATGTGTGGATCTGAGGTGTTGGCTGTCCTTCCACCCAGATCTGTGTCATCGTCACCACCACCAAGTTCTGCCCCTCCCAGCAGTTGTCACCTGGGGAGGGCCTTGAGGGGGGTGGGGGGGAATCATCTGTATGGGAACATTTTAAGCTGATGTGGGCAGACGATCCCAGAGAGTTGCAGTGCACTTTGTGCAGTAAGCTGGTGAAGTGCGGGCAGGTGCTCGCCAACCTTGGGACAACTGCAATGGCGAGGCACCTGAAGTCATGCCACAGTGCTCTGCTGCTAAGTGGGAAGGCAGGGGAAGTGGATGCCAGCGGTTTCCTGACTGCAGCAGCCAGTTGCCCGGCTCCTTCAGCGGGCAAGCATCCTGCACCAACTGCTGCCTCTACCGGTAGGGGGACAGCAGCAGGAGCCTCGCCAGCAGCATCAGTCCACCATGGAGGAGCTGGGGTGAGGGCAGCTGCCAAGGCCATCGGCAGCAGGGCAGTGTGACTTTCAAGAGAAAGCCAAGCGCCTGTTGGCCAAAATGATTGTGGTGGATGGGCAGCCCTTCTCAATTGTAGAGGACAAGGGCTTCCAGCAGCTGATTGGGTTCCTGGCCCCCCAGTTTAAGCTGCTGTCCCGCACCACCCTCAGTTGGACTGCAGTGCCAGAACTTTAAAGGGCTTTGAAGGAGTGGGTGTGGGAGCAGCTGTCAGGGGCTGGGGGGGCCACAGTCCACTTTACAACAGACCTGTGGTCAAGTAGGCATGCACAGCATGCCTACCTGGCAGTGACTACACACTGGTGGCAGGACCCAGAGGCAGCACTTGGCAGTGGCAGGAGGGGTCCCAAAGCAGGGTATAGGTGGGCCCTGCTTTAGGCACAAGTCATGGACAGCCCCCACACTGCCGGGAACATCGAGGCAGCCCTGTCCACCATGGTAAGGGAGTGGGGTTATGCTAGGCACGGCCTTCACTAAGGGGTGTGTGGTGACAGACAACACCACAAATATACTAAAGGCAGCCCATGAGGGGGGCTTCACCAGCATCCCTTGCGCCACACACACCCTTCACCTGGTGGTCAGGGATGCTTGTGGGATAAGGGGATTGGGGAAAGCACCCTTAGCTCCCTGATAGAGTGGGGGAGGAAGCTGGCGGGGTTCTCCAACGAGCGTGAAGGGCAGCGAGCTCCACCGGAAGAAGCAGACCAAGCAAGGCTCCCCAGGGCACCAGTTGGTCCAGGATGTGGTCACACGGTGGAATTCTACCTTCCTGATGCTTGAGCAGCTTCTTGAGTAGAAAGCTGCCTTGCATCAGGTGCAACTGGAAATGGACTGCGGGGCACCCGAATGGTTTAATGGAGCAGAATGGGAACTCCTGGCTCAAACAGTCTTTGTTCTGAGACCGTTCCTGGCCATGACGGAGACCGTGAGGGCAGAGCTACAAGAGGGAGTATGATGGTGCCTCAGCAGTCATGGAGACCTACCTGGAGGAGGAGCCGTGCATTGATCCCAGCAGCAATTCTTCGGCCTACTGGGCCAGCAAGGCCAACGTGTGGTTGGCCCTGTCGAAAGTGGCAAAGGGTCTCATCCTTCCCACCAACCAGTGTCCCCAACGAGTGGGTGTTCTTGATGGTGGGGGACACTTGCTCCCCGCACCGCCTAAGACTGGGGGCCAAGTTGGTGGAGCAGTTGCTGTTCATTCAGGTGAACCTTTGACTGCTGGGATTCCCCGAGCTGCCCCTGGGCAAGGATTGATGGAGCAGTGGCACACGCCATCCCATGCCAGGGGCAGTCTTGGTATGGGGCTCCTCCTCCTCAATCTGGGCTAGGACTACTGCTGCTGAGGTGCTGTCCCTCCCTCCCAATATCTGGTGCCCGCCCTGCCCCCCTCTCTCTCTCTCATACTACGTGGCCTCAGCCGCCTTATATGACTGACCTCATGACACAGGGTGGCATTGAGAAACTGTAAGCCTGCCAGCTGGCCTATAGCTACATGATCTCAGCCCGCTAATGTGACACTGACTGGCTCTCGCTCTCTCACGTTGCAGTCTTTGCTAGCCTCTCTGAGTGCCCTGCTGCCAATATCCCAGACTGCCTACCCTACTGCCTCTCATACCACTCTGCCTGCCCAGCTTGCCGCCAAGCTCGAAACATGCCTCAGTGCACCTTCCTGCCTCTCAGGCCGAGGTGCTTGTCTGCCCACCCAGGTTGCCTAGCTCAAAGCCTGCCCAAGCCCGCCTGCCCTACTGCCTCTCATGCCACGCTGCCTGCCTGTCTGCCCGCCCAGGTTGCCTAGCTCCAAGCCTGCCCAAGCCTGCCTGCCCTACTGCCTCTCATGCCATGGTGCCTGCCTGTCTGCCCACCCAGGTTGCAAAGCTTGAACCCTGCCTCAGTCTGCCTGCCTGCCACTCATGCCACACTGCCTGCCTGCCCTGGCAACCAATGTCTGCTGCTGCTAGTGCCAATGGCCCCCAGGCCTATATGCTGTCTGTGCCAAGGGTTCTGTACCCTGGCAACCCACTGTCTGCTGCTGCCAATGGTGCCCAGGCCTATATGCTGTCTGTGCCAAGGGTTCTGTACCCCAGGTTGCCGCCAAGCTCAAAGCCTTCTTCGGCCTGCCTTCCTGCCTCTCATGCCAAGGTGCGTGTCTGCCCACCTAGGTTCCTGCCGAGAGAGAGAGAGAAAGTGTTCCCACTGCTAGGAGAGATAGGCACGATCCCACCTGTATAGTGTCACCTGCACTATACAGCCAGAGAGAGAGAGGCTCTCCGCTAGAATGAGAGAGATGGGGTGGAGGGGCAGCCAGCTCAAGCTGCCACCTGCCAGGAAGAGCTCCCATCTGTGCCTGATGCCCACATGCAGCAGCAGCAAACCTACCAGAATGAGATGGACTACAACAAAAAGTGGAACGTATTATGTGCCTGCCTGTGTGCGTTTCTATACCTACCTATTGCACGATTGAATGAAGTGTGCCCAACTATGTGCTACTTCTAGGGACATCATTCAACTTCCATAGGCTGTACCTGAATCAGTCATGCCCGCCCATCCCAGGAACCATCAATGAGATTCTGGGACCATCATTCCAGTCACTGGGGGCTGTCATTCCATTCCACTGCATCCAGAAGCCTGGTGCCCGGCCCGCACACCAGCCTACCCCCCACCCCACCAGTCTACTCAGCACCCAGCCCTGCCCCTCCTGGGGGGCTGTCTGCAAGTTGAGACCCTGCTGCTGGCACATCTTTGGGAGTAATGCCTTACCTATGCTACATGTGGAGGTGCCAGCCAGGTGCTGCTAGTAGGGATCGACTAGCTGTATGAGATTCTGCCACCTCCCAGAACTTCAGCACACAGGGATAAAAGATTGGACAGTTCAACAAAACTTGTAACAAAAAAAATAACCTATATAAACAATTTTTAAAGAACAATAACATCAATAGTATAAAACCAAAACCAAACATATATACAGCGAAAAGAAAAGAGTCTAGCCTACTTGACCTTGGGCCTGTCCCCTGGAACTTGGGGGAAAGGCAAAAGGGGTGCAGGACAGGACTGAGGGGTGGGCACCCTGTGCTCCGGCATATCGTAGCCATGGGCCAAGGCAAAGTCCATGTCCCCTGCCATGGCTGCATGCCACCTGGAGACTGACTGGTGGTACAGTTCCAGGCGTTCCATCTCGCCGGAGACGTACTGGGCGTATGCCTCCACCTTTTTCTCCACCTCGAGCACCTGGAACTGTTCCACCAGGCAGTTCTCCAGGGTGGCTGCTGTCTGCTGCAGGCTGGCCATGAAGTCCTGGGTGGGCCTCTGCACCTCGGCCCGAAAGGCCCTTGCCACTGCCGACTCCCGGGGCCTGGGGGACTTCACATCAGAGCTGGAGGAGGGGGAAGGGCTTACATGGCATTGCTTCTGCTGTGCCTTCCCCCCCTCGCTTCTTCTGGTGATGAGGATGCTCCATAGCCACAAGGCCAAAGTCCTGCTGCTGCTGCCTCACCATCAGCCCGTGAAGCTTTTCACGGTGGGCTATCAGCCCTGATGTGGTCCCCTCACGCTGCCTCAGGAACTTTTTATGGCAGACCTAAAGAACATAAAAAGATAGGAACGTAAGAAGTGCCATACTGTGTCAGACCAATGGTCTGTCAAGCCCTGCCTGCATTCTGTCTCCATAAGAGGGTGGGTGGCCATTGGCAAATATCTCTCTGCAGGGGACTTCCTAACAGGTCATAGGGCAATCCATTCCCTGTTGTGCCAGCCCCCATGCCTTACTTGCATTCTGCAGAGCCATCCTCATGCCTCATGTACCACTATCACGGGCTGGAGGTCCACACTCCCACTTTACCAGGTTTGAGTGACTGAGTTTCCCTCACACACAGCCCACTTGAACCAGTTTTCTCTCTCTGGCTGATTCAAGCCTGCCACAGGGATAACCCCTTTGTCACTCAGGGGCCTGATCCTTCCCGTTTACAGCCTCTTTACTCTCTGGGTTCCCAAGAGCTTGAGAACTCTTGTTGCTCACTTGTGTTCCAGTGTTAGACACAGACACTTCTTCACAAAGATAAGTAAGTTAGTTTATTGATTTAATGTCTCCCTCCCTGAGTCGACCACCTCCTCCCTTCCCCTTTCAGTTGGGGTCCCCTCTCCTCTTCTCTATCTACACCTTGTCCCTTGGCAAAATTATTGCCTCCCACGGATTCCAATACCATCTCTACGCTGATGACACCTAACTCTATCTATCTACCCCCTCTCTCTCCTCTTCTGTCCACTCATGCCTCGTCAACTGCCTCTCTGATATCTCCGCCTGGATGTCCTGACGTCAACTTAAGCTCAACATGGCCAAGACCGAACTCCTCATTTTTCCTCCTTCCCCTTCCTCTCCCTCTAACCTGACCATCTGCATCGATGGGGTCACCATCCGTCCCGTTCTCCAAGCCCACAGCTTGGGCTTCATCTTTGACACGCACCTCTCTTTTAAACCTTACATTGACTCTGTGGCCAAATCCTGCCGATTTGCTCTCCACAACATTGCCTGCATCCGCCCCTTTCTCTCAATCTCCTCGGCCAAAATCCTTGTTCATGCCATGGTTATCTCTCGCCTC
>QEPC01001665.1:4492375-4554791 GCA_003113815.1 Sphenodon punctatus | reverse complement strand
TGCCCTACCTCCCCACACCCAGCAGGACCCCAATCGGTTCAAAAGCCACCCCGCTCTCTGCCCCCCCAGACACCCCCTCCCTCCAGCTCCTGATTACTAATCCCCAAGCACAGTCACCCTCACAGGATAAACAAATCTCCAAGGGGAAGGTGGGCTGGAAATTATGCCCTGAGCCCGGCATCCTCAGAGGCAGATCAACAGCATAAGGCAGGCCGGGGAGGGGGACCCCATCCCCCCATAATCCCTCATACCAAAGCCTCCCCTCTCACTGGGGGGCTATGGCACCACCTACCTCCCCTCCACCCCCATCCCTGTACCCCTCTCACAGAGGGGCCAAGGCACTCTACATTCCTGCCCATTCCTGCCCGATGAGCTGGTCCAGTGTTGGAACAGCTTGCTGGAGGAGGCCATTGACAGGGTGGCTCCGAGAGGCCCTCTGTCTCGTCACCGCAGGGCCCCTTGGTTTACTGAGGGGCTGCGGTGTATGAAGCAAGTAGGCAGGTGTCAGCTGCTGTGACCGCTTCTTGGCTCAGCGGCTGCGCCCGGCGGCGAGAGGCCCCACCTCCACCAGTTCTGATCTTAATGAGGCACCCCCACCGCCGGCCGGGACTCCGGCACTCCCCGATGTGGTGCAGAGAGCTGGGCCTTCCCATGACACGGCAGGACCCCGCCCCCCGCTGCATCGCTCCACACGCCTCCAGGCGCATGCGGAGGGCGGGGTTTCCTCTTTAAAGGCCGGCCTCACAGTAAGCTCTGGGCCGGTGAACAGAGCGTGCATCTGGATGAACTGGCTCCCTGCCTGAAAGCTAAGTGAACAGTCTTGTTGGGGTTCACCCTGTGTGTGCCCTTTCCCCGCCTGCCTTAGCATTCCTCCTCCTTCCCTCTCCTCCCTCCTATACGTGATTGCGAGTGTACCCCCTGTAGTGTGTGCAGTGTGTGTGTGTGACCTTGCTCCCCGTCGTTCCCAGAGTGAGTGAGTGGGTGGCGTGAAGGGGCCTTCGGGCCTGGCGCTTCTCCCCTTCCCACCTGTCTCTTATACACATCTAGATGTGTATAAGAGACAGTTATTTTCCTAATGGATCTTTTTCAAACTTTGTGGCTATGATGGTCCTCATAACTTACAGCCATGGTTAAATTTTCAGAAATGTAGGTCAAGAGGTTTCCTCGAAATCGGGGCTTCAGCAGTCCCCTGTTTATAATGAACAGTGACTGTGCTACCGCTGCCTGAAAATCAAAGATGGTAGATGTTGTTTTATTTGCCACTGACCTTGTATTAAGCAGCATCAGCTTCAGATCAGGGGCCCTACTGGCCTCATACCCAAAATATCTCAAGACAGTAGGGGAGCAGGACATCTGAACAGACACAAGGTGCCTCTCCCAATAATGTTTCTTCCCCTCCCTGCCCTACCTCCCCACACCCAGCAGGACCCCAATCGGTTCAAAAGCCACCCCGCTCTCTGCCCCCCCAGACACCCCCTCCCTCCAGCTCCTGATTACTAATCCCCAAGCACAGTCACCCTCACAGGATAAACAAATCTCCAAGGGGAAGGTGGGCTGGAAATTATGCCCTGAGCCCGGCATCCTCAGAGGCAGATCAACAGCATAAGGCAGGCCGGGGAGGGGGACCCCATCCCCCCATAATCCCTCATACCAAAGCCTCCCCTCTCACTGGGGGGCTATGGCACCACCTACCTCCCCTCCACCCCCATCCCTGTACCCCTCTCACAGAGGGGCCAAGGCACTCTACATTCCTGCCCATTCCTGCCCGATGAGCTGGTCCAGTGTTGGAACAGCTTGCTGGAGGAGGCCATTGACAGGGTGGCTCCGAGAGGCCCTCTGTCTCGTCACCGCAGGGCCCCTTGGTTTACTGAGGGGCTGCGGTGTATGAAGCAAGTAGGCAGGTGTCAGCTGCTGTGACCGCTTCTTGGCTCAGCGGCTGCGCCCGGCGGCGAGAGGCCCCACCTCCACCAGTTCTGATCTTAATGAGGCACCCCCACCGCCGGCCGGGACTCCGGCACTCCCCGATGTGGTGCAGAGAGCTGGGCCTTCCCATGACACGGCAGGACCCCGCCCCCCGCTGCATCGCTCCACACGCCTCCAGGCGCATGCGGAGGGCGGGGTTTCCTCTTTAAAGGCCGGCCTCACAGTAAGCTCTGGGCCGGTGAACAGAGCGTGCATCTGGATGAACTGGCTCCCTGCCTGAAAGCTAAGTGAACAGTCTTGTTGGGGTTCACCCTGTGTGTGCCCTTTCCCCGCCTGCCTTAGCATTCCTCCTCCTTCCCTCTCCTCCCTCCTATACGTGATTGCGAGTGTACCCCCTGTAGTGTGTGCAGTGTGTGTGTGTGACCTTGCTCCCCGTCGTTCCCAGAGTGAGTGAGTGGGTGGCGTGAAGGGGCCTTCGGGCCTGGCGCTTCTCCCCTTCCCACTCCGGGTGCTCTTCTCTTCCCTGCCCCCCTCCGGTGTGCAAGCCCTTATTTCCCCTTCCCCTTTGCCTGGGTTCCCTTGCCCCAGTCACCCTGCACCAGACCCCACATTTCCCCCCATCCCCGTGTGGTGTACAAGGCTTGGGTGTATGAGACCCCCTCCTCGCCAGAGCTCTGTGCCCTATGATGATAGGGGCCTAAGTTCCAGGTGCGAAAGCCCGCGGAATGGCCCACATACTATCCTGACAGGCTTCCGGGAACCCCGTCGAATGAGACAGAGACTCCTGAGAGTATGTAGTGCGCCTGGGCAACCCTCGTCCTTCCCCCTTTTTCCCTACCCCGCTGACAGCAGGAGGCTGGACCGATGCTGGCGTCGAACTCGATCTGACTCCGACCAACTTCTCCATAGGGCCCATTTGCGGTCCTATGTTGAGGCTGTGAGGACAGCAAGGAAGGAGTTCCTTGCTGTCCTCAAAGCGTCTGCGAAGTCATGCCCGGCGGAGCTGTTTCAGGTGGTGTGGGGGCTGGTCAGTCCAGCCTCCCTCCACCTGGATGGGGACTTGTCCCAGGCCCGCTGTGAGGCGTTTGTCACCTACTTCGCAAACAAGATCGCTCGGATTCAGAGCAACTCTGACACTGGATTAGGGGCAGTAGGGGGAGAGCGCGAGGTGATGGAGGCCCCATCTGGTCCAGCTTTTGTGGGGGGAGTTTCCAGAAGTGACACCGGCCGATGCGGCAGATGTCTTGGGGTCTGGGAGGACCACCTGTTGCGAACTTGATCCATGCCCGTCCCGGTTGGTGAAAGCCTCCAGGGAGATGTTGGGGACGGTGCTGGCGAGGGTGGTGAACGTGTCCTTGCAGCAGGGGAGGTTGTCACCCAGCCTCAAGGAGGCTGTGGTGCGCCCCCTGCTGAAGAANGCACTGGTTACCAATAGCGTGCCGAGCCAGGTTCAAGGTTTTGGTGTTGATCTATAAGGCCCTTCATGGTCTGGGCCCCTTGTACCTCAGGGACCGCCTTGCCCTCAGCGCCCCAAAGCGGCTCCTTTGGTCTGCCGGTGGTGCCTTCTTCGAGGTCCCCTGCATTAAGCGGGGGGCCACAATGGAATGGGCATTCTCGGTGGCCGGGCCACGCCTTTGGAACTCCCTCCCGGAGGAAGCTCGCCTGGCCCCAAGCCTTTTGACA
Organism: Sphenodon punctatus; assembly: GCA_003113815.1. NCBI lineage: Eukaryota > Metazoa > Chordata > Lepidosauria > Sphenodontia > Sphenodontidae > Sphenodon > Sphenodon punctatus. The sequence continues at coordinate 4,551,185 of QEPC01001665.1, read as the reverse complement.
TTCCGGTGAAATTGTAAAACCTGGCTGTTCGTCCAGGCCTTGGGGGGGAGGGGGGGATCAGGTTTTTTTATCTCCCCTACCCTATTTATTGTTTTATCATGATTCCCGGCCCTGTTTTAATACTTTTAATGTTTGTATTTTGGAATGTTTTAACTTTTTTTGTTGTATTTTATATATGTGGTTGTTTTTATTGTAAGCCGCCCCGAGCTGTTTTAGGAGGGGTGGGGTAGAAATTTGATAAATAAATAAAATAAAATACCCCCTCTCACCAGTGAGTTGAGGCAGTCCCACCCACTCTTGACCTCCTGTTCCTACACCCCCCTCTCACAAAGGAGTCATTGCACAACCCACCACTCCCAATCCCTCCCCAATTCTTCCCTGCCCATACCCCCATCTCACAGGAGGGTTGGAAAACACCCTTCCACCCACTCCCCCCCCCCATACCTATACCCCCTAAAAGAAACAAATGATAAACTCCTCCCCTCTCCCTACCCAATTCATACCCCAAATCCCTCACACACACCCACACCTCTCTCACAAGGGGGTCATGGCATAACCCTCCTCCCCCATATCTATAACCCCCGCTCTAACAGGAAGGCCAGAGGCCCCTGACCTTTGTCCTTCATGCCATACCCCCCTCGGGCAATCCTTCTGATCCCTGAATCCCCCTACCTACAAACCACCACCACCACCACCAGAGGGTTATAAAACACCCCTTCTCCCTTCTAACCTTGCCCATATCCCACCCACATCTTACCTAAAAACAATTTAAGTTAAGCCTAAAACAAACACATCAATTAAAGGAAAAAGCTACTGACATACAAAACCAACATATAGACCCCCAAGGCCCCTATGGCCACCTAATGGCAAGGTGTCTGCCTTCAGCATCTGCCCACAGTTAGCCACCTGCAGGCTATGGGCTCCTCTTATGGATGCTGGGAACCCAGGCAGGCAGAAGTAATGATGGTACGAACACAGTTCCTCCAGCAGCGTGTCGCAGCCAAGGTTTGGGGCTGCTCTTATATTAAAATATAATAATCTGAACAACAGTTTCTGGAATGTTTGTGCACCATCCTTTTATGAATTTTTAAATATAATCCAAAGTTATTCTAAAATCCAGTTTTAGCATGCTAGGTTTTTTAAAGTGCGGTCTTTTAATTTTCTGTGCATGTGTAGTCACTAGATGCAAATGTATCCTAACATCTCCTGGTGATTGCAGGCATTACCAGCATAAACCTGAACATGTTGTAGCTTTCATTTTAGAAAGCATGACAGAACTAAAATAAAATGGCTTCTATATATTTTCTGTTTAGCGGTAAATGGGTATTGAATTACAGTACAGCTCTTATCGTTCTGTGCCCTCAAATTTCACAGAAAGGGGGGAATGTTTTATATCAGAAAAACCTGTTCAGTAGGGATGGGACTTGGGGGGAGGGGCATACTTCAGATTCGCGGGGGGGAGGGGGTCGGATTCAGTTCTTTGAGAATTTTGGTTCTTGACTCTGTTTCAGATTTGGGTTTTTTGCATTGAATTTTTATTTATTTATTTATTTTGTATTGGGGGGGAAAGCAATGCAAAGAAACCAAATCAAGAACCGAAATTTTGGGAGAACCGAATTGGCCATTTTCGGGTTGATTCAGTTCTAACTGAATCCGAAATATCTGAAATTCCTATCCCTACTGTTCAGGGTACATGACAACTGAGTCTTTAGCAAGCATCTGTTAGCCATTGCTTGGCTAACCTGTTCTGACAAAAGCTTTTCTGTCCTTGTTCTCGTTAATATACTAATTGTGCTCATTCATACTTTTTCTCTTTCCCCCCTGTGTTTCTCAGGGAATCAGTTTATCACAGCTTCAGTCTAGGACTGTCCAGCCCTCTCTTGAAGCCATTCCAACTCAGCCACAGTTACTTAGTGCTTCTTCATCCATCTGTTCCTCTTCCCATTACCCATCACCTTGCTGGTGAGAAGAAAAGTGACCCTGCTAATTACTTGCCTATCCTGAACTCCTACACAAAGAGCGCACCACAGCCCTGAAAAAGGGATCATGTCTTGGATTTAGAGGAGAGAGATGAAGCCCATGGGCAGAAATGGTTCCGTACAGAAATGCTGAAGGCCAGCACATCTCCTATTATGTCAAACAGGACTAGTTTGTCCCCCTTGCTATGCAAATACCACATGGTTTGAAACTTGCTCAGGAACCTACTCAGCCAAGTTTGCCAACTTTGACGACAGGTGAAAACATGTTGGCTATTAATGGATTTCAACATGTCCCTATTAATAATGAAAAGTCTCCAGGTGTGACACCCATTTCCCCCACAGGACTTCTGCAAACACTGAACTACATTTCTCATGGAACAGATAATCCAGCACAGTTTATGGTACAGTCTGCAACATGCACCCCAGCCTCAGCAGCAGAAGAATTTTGCAATACTCCTGAGCAATTCTTGCAGCAGCAGCAGCAAGCAAGAACAAACACTTTCAGGATACTTTAGTTGTGCTGCACAGGTCTGGGTTGCTTGAGGTCACCTTAAAAACCAAGGAGATGATTCTTCAGAATCAGATGACCCAGACTGAATTGGACCAACTAAAGCAGCAAACACAGTTGTTCATGAGGGCAATAAAAAACAATGCTCCTCTGGCCTGGGTAGAACTAGAGGCTTTTCTAATGGGATCAGATAAATCTGACACCAGCCTACAGTCTTCTCCAGTCATATAGTGCTGTAGGTACCATGCTGCTGTTTGAATCATTGCTGTACCTCATTTCCCTTTCCAAGCTTTTAAAAAAACATTTCCTGAGTTTACAAGACTGCTTTAAGATTAGTTCACAAAGCAACAGGCCATTAACCAATTGTTCACAATTGCATATTGTAAGACTGCTGTGAGGATGGGGCTTGACAGGAGTGTGCTGATGCTTGCATGTGATCTTGAACTTTGAGCAACTATGCCCTTTGCTAGGCCATAGAGACTGATGTGCTGTAATGGTGGAAATAGAGTCCTTCCATGTTCAGCTAGTAAGTACAATATCCTCTTTTTGCCATATACAGGCAAACAGTCTACAAAATGGCACCTGGGAGTAGGGAACTGGCCCAGTGTAGTAGCTATTTCTGAGTTGAAAGAGAGAGGAGGTTTAGATGGGTAAAATATTGCCTTTAGAGTGAGGTTGCTAATACTTCCCTGTATCTTTCCTATTGTTGCCAATGGGGAAAACACTATGAACGCTGGTTCCTGGTACTACCCCATGTAGTCTAGCTTTTGGTTCTTAGCCATGTTGGACTAGCAGGAGCTGCTTGCACTGACAGTGAACTCAGTGTTTACTATGTTGCTCATCTTGCGCAGTGGCAGTGCTCTGGAACAGCTCGGTCCCCTCACCTAACTCCTGCTGATACCCTCCATCCAGTACAATCTGTTACCTAAGGTCTGTATACTCATGTCCTCACCACATGGACCAACCAGCCATCATTCTCAATGTAACCAAGCCAAGCGTATGCACCTGGGGGCCTCGCGTCCTCGTGAATGTTACACTCCTTGTCTCTCCCTCTGTTCCCCTTCCTTCGTCTCCACCCCACCCCTGTCTCTCAGATTGTAAGCCCTAGGGCAGGGAGCATGTCTATTCAATTACTTTGCAAAGCACCAGGTACATTGCTGGTGGAACTGAACACAGGAGTCCCTTCCCTCCCCCGGGACCAGCGATGCCGGTTCAGGCGTTCGTATCCCGGCAGCTGGAGCTGCTGCAGGAGAAGAGAGATGCTGAGATCGTGGAGGCCAGAACATGCCAGGAGAACATGTCCCTTAAAGAACTCGAGCGCAGAGGGGTCTGCTTGCTAAAGCTTCAAGTAGCTAATCAAAGAACTGGACCGTATGGGCGGCTGCTGGTAACCTTTCAGCCTAGGAAATACGATTCCGATGCAGGGCTACCATGTAACAACTTTGGACCTGGTAATTAAACATCTGGAAGCTTTCTCTCCCAGCCACCATTTAAAGCTGCCTCCCTCCCCTGGGGGCGGCAGCCCTCGGGCAGTGCTCAACGGGCAGTGACAAAAGGGCACTGGCCGTTTTATGGCCGTTGCGAGGCCCGCGAGGCCCCAGCATCAGTGACGACATCCGTGCAACACAGCCTCTTCCAGCTGTCACTCGCATCGCCACTGATCTTCGCTCAGACTCTTCCGTGCCATCCGCAGGCCTGGTTATCCCCTCTGCTGCCTCCCCCGCTCTCACCTGTCCCCCTTATCTCCATCCAAAACTCCGCTGCTAGGGTCATCCACTCAGCCCGTCGCTTCGACCACGTGCAGCCTCTCCTCTCCTCACTTCACTGGCTCCCCCTTCCCTAATGCATCCTTCACAAACTCCGCTGGTATTCACTTACAAAATCCTTCACAACCTTCCCCCTTACCTCTCAGCCCTAATCTCCTTAGACACTCCTGCACGCACTCTCCGCTCCTCCTCTGTCCCCTCCCTCGCTCTCCCTTGTCTCCCCTGCTCCCCTAACCGCCTTCGTCCCTTCTCCCTTGCTGCTCCTCATGCCTGGAACTCCCTCCCTGCCCACATCCACCTTGCCCCCTCCCTCCACACCTTCAAATCCCTCTTCAAAACCCACCTCTTCCTCGCCACCTTTCCCGACGCCTGTTAGAACTTTCTTCTCAATATTTACCGTCTGCCCTCCCCGCAGACTCCTGCCTTGCTGCAACCAAGCCAAGCACGTGCACCTGAGATTTCGCATCGTCTTGAATGTTATTTATCCCTTGTCTCTCCCTATGTCCCCTCTCCTTGTCTCCCCCCTCCGTGTCTACTAGATTGTAAACCGTAGGCAGGGACCGCGTCTATCTTATTATTCTGTAAAGCGCCAGGTACACGGCTGGTGCTATACAAATGCTTATAATATAATATAATATATAAATGTTTGCTAATAATAAAAATATAATGGTTCCAGGCAGTTCCTGTTAGCTTGACTTTGGCTTTAGTTTCTTTAAAGTTGGGAATTTTGTAAAAATGTAGAAGGATCTGCACTGAAAGTTTTTATTCCCCTGTCCCCACACCCAAAAAAAAGTTTGTTTGCACTACTGTATGGGGACAGTAATTATGGGAAATTCAAAACTACTAAACAACAGTGGCTTTGTATTTCCCAGGAACATAACAAATTAAGCACTGACTTTTGTTGTTTTAGTGATTTTTTTCTTCTTGCAACACTGGATATTTATTTATTTATATTTTTTATCCCACCATATGCCTTAGGCTGGCTTACAATTCTTTAACTTATTAACTGTAACATTAACTCAACTTAATCCTCACAACAACCCTGTGAGGTAGGTTAGGCGGAGAGATCTGTGACTGGTCTAAGGTCACCCAGTGAGTTCATGGCTAAGGTGAAACGTGAACTAGGGGCCTCCCTCCACCTACCGCCTTGTCCAAGTACTGCACTCTTAACCACTATACCGCACTGGCACTGTAACCTGACAAAGCCTGTGAAGCATCCTGTGTCTATATAAGTTTAGGGGAGATTTCTTTTTAAGCTGTGAACTCAGCTTGACAAACTTTTCAAAAAGTTGCAGAGGTCTTGCTTTCTCTTTTTCATAAAAGAATGATCAGATGCTGTTTGTAGAACAGACACTGTCAGGTTGGTGAAATCCTTTCAAGAATCTGACCTGACTGACCTTGAGCACTTCTAATGTTCTCTTCATTACAAGTGCTATCTCTTCCAAACTGCCTGTGGTGTATTCTGGGCACACACTGACACTGGGCATGGTGCGAGACCTTGGTGTCAGAGGTACAGGGCAACTTTGCTTCAGAAGCTTCCGCGCAAAGAAATTCATATTCTGCTTGAATTTGACTGGTTGCTCACTGTGATGATGATCCTCCACCTTGAACTTTTTCTTTCAGTTGGTCTGTATAAGAGAGATTTAAAATTTCTAGGGATGGGACTCTTGGTATTGCCGAGTATCTAGAGTAGCTGATAATGGCTATATTGGATTAATCAGATATCTCGGTTCTCGGCAGTATCAGATCTTTTACATTGGTTTTTTTTTTAATCAGATTTTTAACATTGCGGTTTTTGCCATTGAAGTCAATGGGGAAAACTGCAATGTTAAAAATCGGATACTGAAAGAACTGAGAACCGGTAGAAAACCAATAGACAGAGAAGAGAAAACCGAGAACTGAGATTTTGCCAATAGTCCCCCCTCTAAAAATTTCCTATGACAACAAGTGAGCAACCAGGTTTAGCAAGGATAAAATCAGAATAGCCCATCCTGACTGAAAAATGCCTGCTAAGAAATTTGCAATTCAGATGAACAATTCTTCGGCATTATTAAAAATCCTATATTGATCTCTTCTTCTTAGAAAGCAATTGAAATGTTTTCCAGTCCAAAAGTCAAGAGAGTGTTATCTTCACATTGAATCTAATGACATGACTGTTTAAGTGTTTTAGCCTCAGAAAAGAACACCACAGGAGCACCTTCTAGGACTCTCCAAAGCCTTGCTAAAATGAATATCTTGGGGAGAGTATTCTCATTCTCCACACGCTACTGATTTCTATGAACAGGAATTTGACATATACCTTGATGGAAAATTGAACTTGTTGAGCTACAAAGAAATGTCCAAGACGTCTCAGAATTCGAAGTCTCCCAACTCTCAATTGAGTAGTAGTCAATGAGATATAGAGGATTAACAAATGAGACAAAGGGAAGGTTAGAGACAGATCAGTAGCTGGCGAGTGCGTCCACATCCAAATATGGTTTCTTCAGCAGGGGGCACACCACAACCTCCTTGAGGCTAGGTGACAACCTCCCCTGCTGCAGGGAATGCGTTAACCACCCTTGCCAGCACCGTCCCCAACGTCTCCCTGGAGGCTGAACACGGATCAAGTTCACAACAGGTGGCTCTCACAGACCCCAAGACATCCACCGCATCGACTGGCATCACTTCCTGAAACTCCCCCCACAAAGTTGGGCCAGACAGGGCCTCCATCACCTCGCACTCTCCCCCTACTGCCCCTAATCCAGCGTCAAAGTCACTCTGAATCTGAGTGATCTTGTCTGCGAAGTAGGTGACAAACTCCTCACAGCGGGCCTGGGACAAGTCCCCGTCCAGGCGGAGGGAGACCGGACTGACCAGCCCCCGCACCACCCAAAACAGCTCTGCCGGGTGTGACTTCACAGACACTATGAGGGCAGCAAGGATCTCCTTCCTTGCTGTCCTCACAGCACAATGGGCCCTATGGAGAAGTAAATCAGAGTCAGATTGACTCTGATGCCAGCATCGCTCCAGCCTTCTGCCTACTCGTTTCATACACCACAGCCCCTCAGTAAACCAAGGGGCCCTGTGATGACGAGACTGAGACAGAGGGCGTCTCGGGGCCACCCTGTCAATGGCCTCCTCCAGCAAGCTGTTCCAATGCTGGACCAGCTCATCGACCGAGTGACAGTCCAGGTCCAAGGTTAACTCCCTCAGGACCTCTTGGAATGGCTGAGGTTCCATCAGCCTCCGAGGGCGGACCATCCTAACTGGCCTATTCGCCTTCTGGAGGGGGTGCGTTGAGAGACTGGCCTGAAGGAGATAATGGTCCATCCATGACAAGGGCACAGCACTAACCTTCCCCACTACCGGATCCCCCACCTCAAAGCCAGAACCGAAGATCAGGTCGAGGGTATGCCCCCCACGTCAGTCGGGCAGATGACCTCCTGGGACAAATCCATAGTTGCCATGGTGGCCATGAATTCTCGCTGCGCTCCTACAAGGCCGGCATTGACGTTGATGTTGAAGTCCCCCAGGACCAAAGTCCTGGAGGAGCCCAGCACCACCTCCAAAGCCAGCTCTGCTAGAGCGGTAAGGGATGCTGCCAGAGAGGAAGGGGCCCGGTATACCAGCAGCACCCCTAGCTTGCCCCCAGCCAAATCAAACACCACATGAAGGGCCTCAATACCTGCAATCTCCTGAACTGGATACCTCCTAACAGGCCAGTCCTCTCTAAAAATAATCGCTACACCACCTCCCTGGCCACCCGTGCGGGGCTGGTGCTGTACGACATACCCGGCTGGAACGAGATCGGCCAAAGTTGGTTCGGCCACCTCGTCCAGCCAGGTCTCCGTAATACATGCGAGGTCCACAGCCCCATCCGAGATTACATCCCAGACAATTGGGGTCTTGTTGACAATAGACCTCGCATTTAGCAACAACAGCCCCCCACGTGTGGACCTTGGACCTGGCTCCTCCCAGCTTTGCAAAAAAGTTTCAACCAATAGCTGACCTTTAAGCTGTTGAAAACATTTGGCACGTGGTCTGCAGAGGTCACTGATGCCAGAACCACAGCCATGAAGATGCAGGCTGAGAACTTGCTTGTGCTAGTTATTGTGCTTCAGACCTTCCTTTCTGCTGCTGAGCAGAACCTGTGAGCAATCCAACAGATCAAGTCTTCTGCTGTCATTGGCATGATGTGATGTCAAAGCACAGAAAGACTCAGTCTCAGGCTGGGATAGTGGGGTGCACCACACCGTGGAGGCGGCTCCAGCTTAAGCAGTGTGCACTTGCCTACCTGCAGTGACAATGGACTGCACTTGGGAGGATCAAAATCAACATTTTCCTGTGCATTCCTTGTTGACATTTGCAGATTAGCCAGCTGCAGGCCTGAACCTCTGTTTCCTAGTGGCATTTGCAGGCAGCAGGGTCTTGGAATGGCAATAGGAAGTGCAGAAGCACAGGTGTGCAGCCAGCTACTTTGCATAGTAGCCCTACAGGGAAAAGCCTGTGTTCAAAGGGAATAATCATGGGAAAGCCATAGGCAAAGGTCAGGTGCTGACCAGTCACCGAACACCACCTCCATGGTGTGGTGCACCCCACTATCCCAACCTGAGACTGAGTCTTTCTGTGCCTTGACATCACATCATGCCAATGACAGCAGAAGGCTTGATCAACATGACCAGTCAGCACCTGAACTTTGCCTATGGCTTTCCCATGATAATTCCCTTTGAACACAGGCTTTTCCTTGTAGGGCTACTATACCCCTGCCCTCAAGTGCAAGTGTGTGGTCAGCAGACTCCCCAGCCCTCAAAGTGTCTCATCCCTATGCCATATGACCATTCCCTGCAGTCCCTCCTCTCCCAAACTTCCTTGGTTTCCTGAAGCAGAAACCATAGATAATGGAAAAATTAAAAAACTTTATTTAAGAAAATCTAAAAAAATCTAGAACTACTTCCATGTCAACCTATGCTGGCTCTGGAGGGGTGGGACGGGCATAGAGGGACCTCCGGCAGTCATGGCTTCAATGGTGGGAGCTGGCAGTGAGGGAGCCATATCCACCTGCTTCTGGCACCTTGTGAAGGTGCAGCCATACAGGCAGGATGCAATGATGGCTCCATCCACTGATTGGTTAAGGAGCTCATAATAAGGTGATGTTTCCCTCCTACGACCAGAGGCAAAGTTGTTGTCCTGGATCTCTTTGTATCTGTGCCTCAAGTCCTTGGTCCACTGCTGGCACTGGTTCCTGTCCTGGGTGTAGTCCTGCTGCACCATTTGGACCAAGATCTCTTGGAACTCTGCCTCGTTAGTGGTGGTAATGGTACTGGTTGTTGCTCGGCTATCAGTTTGAGCCATGGCTGGGCAATGGTAATCCTCCTCAAGTAATTACGGAGAATGGGAAAGAGCAAGCTCTGGACACATACTGCCAACCAGGAAGACCTGGGAAAATGCATGTTTGAATATAGCACAGTGGGCTTTTAAGGCAGATGTTGTGTGTGTGCCAGCAGAGTGAGAGTGGAGAGAGGAACTGGAAGTGGTCGCTCCTTGGAACACTCTAGGATTTTCACCTACTACTCTGTGGTGCTGCAACCTAATTGATGTGACACGGACACATAGGACACAGCCTGCACTCTTCTGCACTGTGGAGTCTGGCATGCTCTGGGACCCCGCTGGGAGTGGGGGCTGTATATCACATGGGTGGTGGCCAGTGGGGGTGAGCACCTAATAATAAATGGGGCAAGTGGACACCCACCCAGTGTGGACTACCATCTCATTAACACCCATAGTTGTCTTCATCAGCAATGGCCTCATTTGAAGACTGAGGACAATACATGGATGATTCAGGTGAGGACTTACTTTAGATATCCTCCGTTATCATCTTTTGAATGCTGCTTGTTACTGTATTAAATTAGAGGGAGTTGGGGGACATCCCATCCCATAAGGCAGGGGTGGAGAACCTCAGGCCTGGGGACCAAATGTGGCCCGTGGCATGGTCTCTTTCCAGTTCTTTGATCTGGCCCCTGGGTCAAGTTCCTACCTCCAATTACTGAAAAACTGAACTCGGGGTAAGGGAGCAAAGATGAGTGTTAGTTTCAAGTATAGGAGACAGATCCATGGCACAAATCTGTTAGCTGGGCCCTCCTTTCTTTGAGCACCCCTGTCCCCAACTTCTATGCGGCCCTCAGAGCATGTACTAAATTTTAAAGTGCCCCCTGAGATGGAAAAGGTTCCCAATCCCCAGCCCTGCTGTCAGGTTTAGCAGAGTAACAATCAAATGTGATGGCAGATGACAAGAGGTTAGCGCTTGTGGAAGGTCAAGCAATGAAATGCAGCATATGATGCCATCAGCTTGTAGGCAGGTGGTTCAGCACCAGGATCAAGGCAGTAAAAAGGTGCACCAAGCCATCTCTTTTATCCTATGATTCTGCCTTAATTCTACAATACATAATCTGACTGTATCTTGCAAAATAGGCTTAAGTCTTCATAATTTGGTTTAGCACTATAGCAATGAGTGCCATAAAAATACCTACATGGATAGATTTATTGGTTCACATCTAGTCCACCTACCTAAATATTTAGGATATGTACAACTTCAGTATCTAATCTAGTAATTAAGACCATCCACTGAGGTTAGTACGGGGGTTCCTTTATTTCCTACAGCCTAGAGATCTCTTGTAGAATGAAGAATGTTTGGAAGTGCTAGTCAAATCCTCAGAATGAGGAATACATAAACTGTAGAGTCCATCTTTGTGTGGGGTTAAAACAAACCGCATGGTGAACTTCATATGAAGGCACCTGGAATTGAATTCTAATAGTTGTAACTGCTCAAGATGGAGGCATTTAAGAGAGCAAGTATGGTGGTATTGTTTAAAAAATGTTTGAAATGGGGAGTGGATAACAGATTCTTTTTTTTGCCACAGACCTTCATGTGTGATCTTGTGCAACTACTGAATCTTTTCCCCCTCTAAGATGGGGATGGTGCTACCTCCCTATCTCTCATGATGTTGGGAGGCTGAATTCATCACTCAGGGTGCTCTGATATTGACGTGAGTGCTATAGAAATTCAGCAACTGGCTAGAACTTTTCACAGTAACACTCCTAGCATTTAAAGAACTAGAAAATTTTCTTCCAACTGCTGTGTAAATCTGAAGCTATCTAAAGACCACACCTCCAAATAAAAACTTGTAGGTTACTTAGTGTGGCAGCAAAGGATACTGGATGGCTCTAATGGCAGATGTATGGAGTGCTGTCAAACCCTAGCTGTTGGTAAGGGCTAACCTTAGCTGTTGGTAATAGATGGGCATGAACATGAAGTTGTCGAAAGAACCCAATCAGATCTAAATAATCTAGGAGTGATCTGGCAAGACTGAACAGGAGCACTGGCCTATTTCATTGGACACATCTGTAACTGTTGGAGATATTGATTTGATCTATGGATTAACTAGCTTGCTTAACAAGCTGGTCCTAAAACAAAGGCCTTGGGCTTTAAAAGTTCTTCTGAACAGCTTGTTGGGACTATAGCAGCAGCTGCTACTGACAATTGGCAGGAGTCACAAGGAAAAAGGCAGAGTATTGGATTAAGCACTCCTGCAGTTTTCATATGAAGTTTTAGTAATCTTATACACTTTAAATGTTTAGATTGCTTTCAATAACTTTTTAAAAAGAACTTTGATAACTCAGGTAGTAATGTAACCATTTTACATATCTTCAAGTTCATTGCCAGCTCTGAATGTTGTAGTATGAGAATGCAGTTACAGAATATGGTTTTTTTTTATTTTTTTTAAACTTTGCAAACCAAACAGACTGTGAAAGATTGCGGGGGGGGGGGGGGGATTCACTTTTAACAATTCTGGGTTGCCCTAATTCATCTCAAACCTCTCAAGAACTGTGATGCTGGAGCAGAACAAAGGTCCACCTAATACTGTATCCCTGTCTGAGAGTAGCCATTACTGGATACTTCAGGGGAAATTTTAAAAACAAGGTATTTTGGAATGATCCAGCCTCAGTTGTTCACTCCCATCTTCTGCCAGTGGGAGGTTTAGGGACAATCCTGAGTATAAAGTTACAGCCCAGATGATCCCTTAGCCATTTATGAACCTACCTCCATGAATTTGTCTAGTCCTTTTGTAACCTCAGCTTTCAGAATGTTCTGGCAATGAGTTTCATGGGCTAGTTGTGTGGTTTGTGAAAACTTAAACCTTTTGCTTTTACTTCATCAGGTGTCCCTTTCTTTTATTAGGTAGGGTAAATAGCCAGTCCCTGCTTGCTTGTTGATTTACTCGATCTCTATTGGACTTGCAAAACTACCCCCCACATACATATATTAGATCAAAAAACCTTTGGTTTAAGAGAGGAGTTAAGGCTCTTATAAATTTACTTCTGTTCCAAGAAGTATGGAAATTGTAAACAGTAAAGACATACAGTTTCCCATCATTTAAAACTTAGACTCCATGCACCCACACTTTGCCTTGGTCTTCTAGCCACAATCTCTAACAATCGTTGTCCCAGCCCTCCCCAGAACATACTGGTTGGACTACAACATTGTAGCAAATCTAGGACACTTGCACCTGCTCTCTTCCTCCAACATACTTAGGGCATTTATAAACGAGATAAATAGTCTGTGCTGGAGTATGTGTTTGGTCCATGCAGCCCCCACTCAACCCCCACTCACATTTTTTTAGAGTGTAGAGCTAATAAACAGGCAGCCCTGCCCATATTTCATTTGCTGCTCATAGGTGGCACTACTCAGTGCTTTCCCTCTCCCCAACGCTGGCTCTCATGGAAAGGGGGGCACAGCCAGAGAAGATTTCTTCCCTGGCTGTCACACACACACACCTGTCCATTGCACACTCTTGCAGCAGTGCTCAAGTGTTTGGGCAGCTGCAAGAGGAGAAGGTCCTTCCTGCACCTCTGCTCTCTAATCTCTTCTTGCAGCTGCCTGAGCATGTGAGCAGCTATCAGCTGTGAAGGGGCTACAAGAGAGAGATCAGCTGTGAACCAGCTGCAAGAGGGGAGAGGAGAAAGCATGGGTGCAGGAATATTACCCAACCACAGCATGGCCTCAATCAACTAGGGACAGCCCCACGGCAGTAAACAGCAAGGTTAGCCTTGCCTCCCTTATATTTCTAATCTCACTATTTAACTGAGTCTGATCCCGATAGTTATAATCTCAATGAAAACTACCAGTAGCCTCTGCTGTCCATATTCTTCTCATTCTTCCCAAGCCAAATTAAAGCACATGGGGCGGGGGGGATCCTACTCTCAGCTTCAGTGTTACCCCCAACCTGCAAAGGAAGAGGATGGGGCTGAAAGACCAAGGCAAAGTATGGGTGCATGGAGTCTAAGTTACAAGTGAGCACAATATGTAAGACTGTACAATGTCTTTACTGCTTACAAGGTGCACACGTTAAGGCAGGAGCTTTAACTTACAATTTCCCATGCTTTTTGGAGCATGACTGAATTTTCTTATCATTTCTGTAGCTTGACTAGGTGTACACAGTGCTTTATGCTCACAGATTTTAGAACTCTTTCCCTGCCCAGTGAGCCTACAATCTAAGATGGGCAAAGATGAGGGGAACACAGGGAAAGACAAACACCCCCACATTCCCATTTTACAGATGAGGCTGAGAGGTGGTGACTTGCCCAAGGCATCTCAGTGAGTTCACTGGTTGGGGTGAGATTCGAGTTCTGGTTTCCCAAGTCCAGCACTTATTTATAAGAGCCGTAAATCCTCTTAAACTAAAAGGTTTTTAGCTAAGAATTTCCCTGTGTTTTTTAAAAACGGGGATACACTCAATTCCCCTTGCTGCCACAACGCCAATCTGAGTTTGACAAGCAGCCAGCCAATGAGTTTCCCTTTCAGCCCAAACTTAAAAACTAACAACATTGCTAATTTCATCAGCATGAGGAGGAAGAACTGGAGGTGTATATTGCTTTGCAGATCCCACCTCACCAGCATGTTTCCCTTACAGCTCCAAGCTTTCTCAGTTATGTGCCTGAAGGAATTCTATGCAACTCATGTAGAATTTATTAATGCACATAACCACATACAGTCTCTTTCCTGATTCTATCCCTTCTCCCAGTGAGCTTCCCTTTCAGTCCCAGCTTTGACAGTTTAAGTGGGGAAGGGAGTGGGAAATAGTAGAGGGGGGTATTGCTTCAAATACCCCTCCATTTGTAGCCCTGAGCTTTCACTTTCATCAGAGTTTGGTTCAAAACTGGGAGAAATGGCCTTGTTAGTTTCACCTGCCAGGGAGTTTACTTGACAACCAGAGCAGCCAGTCAGGGAGTCTCCCTTTTCTGTGACACAGTTCTGTCACTTTCAACAGCGGAGGGGTTTTTCCCATCTGGGATCATCCTCCTTAATTTCACAGGAAGGAGGAGAGTTTGCTTTGCAGACTCCTCCACAGCCCCGATCTTTGTCAGTTATGTACCTAAAGGAATTCTGTCCAATGCATGTAATGTTCTTCAGTGGACCTAACTCCATTCAGTCTCTCTCTTGACTCTATTCCTTTGCCAGGAGGGGGTGGGGGTGAGGAAGCCATGGAGAGGAAATGGAAAGATGGTGAGGGGGCTGGGTCCTCACACCCATTATTCTACCCAGCCCCCCATCATTCCCGCCAGTGCCTGGTGACTTCATACTTGTTCTCACACCCAAAACTCCATAATTGCAGCTGCTCCTGGTTGCATCTTGTCATTTCACCCAGCTCACCAATCTTTCAATCACTCCCAGTGTCCTCATTATCATTCCACCCAGTGTCCCACCATTGCAGCTGCTCCCAGTGTCCTCGCACCTGTCATTCCTCCAAGCTCCCCAACATTTCAGCCACTCATGGAGACCTCCTACCCATCATTCTACCCTGACCCTCCAATTCCAACTCCTGGTGGTCTCCTACCTGTTATTCCACTGCCCCATGTCACTCCAGCCACTCCCACTGGTTTATCCATCATTCATCCCAGTCCCCTGCCCTCATAATTCTAGACGTTCTGGGTGGCCTCCTACCAGTCATTCCACCCAGCTCCCCTCCCCATCTTTCCTCACTCCCCTCCCCCCATGCCTTTTAAAGTCCCCTTCCCCCCCCTTCTTTGCAGATCCCTCCTCACCAGCATGTTTCCCTTCCCTTATTTATGTGCTTGAAGGAATTCTACACAACTCATGTAGAATTCCTCAGTGCACATAATTGCATACAGTCTCTTTCCACTCTATCCCTTCTCCCAGTGAGTTTTCTTTTAAGTTACTTCCTGTGGTCTCCTATCCATTTCAGAGTCTCCCCCACTCCCTTTGCTTCAGTTAAGCAACTGCCATTGTATTGGTTTATTGCTCATTAAGGGCTACCGGCATTTCCAAAGCCCCATTACTTCCAATTGGTATTCCTGTTGTCACCCTTGTTTCCAATCAGCATTCTTTATGCCTTGCCAGTACACCTGCTGAGGAGTTTGCTTGGCACTCAGAGCTTCCCTTTCAACCCCAGCTCTGTCCCATCCATAGTGTGAAATTCCCCTGGTGTCTGTACAATAGCTAGCAGTAAATGCCACTCAGGTCCATACAACAGTAGCCTTTTGAAAAGTTTATCTATTTACCTTCAATAGAACATTAGTGAAACAGACAGGGGGAAGCTGATTTTCTCTCACTCCCCGTTTGCCAAAATGGGCACTTGAAAACATAATTTTAAAACTATACAACGGATATTCAAAAACTAAAAACACAAAATCCATTCAGGTCATACTTGAATTTTTGAGCACTGCTAGATTTCTTAATACTGCTCCCAGAATGAAGTCTCCATGAGCAAACAAGTTGCATAGGGAAGAAAATGTCATTCTGCCTCCAAAATTCAAATGTCTGTAACTTTTTTTATTTTCATCCAATTTGCCTGAATATTTGGACAAATTCTTCCCCTCACCCAATTGCTCCTCCCAACCAAATTTCACAGTGATGCAAGAAATCATCGCACCTTTATAATGAATAGAATGTTTGATTTTAACACAGGGATGCAGCCACCTTAACTATAGGGTCACACCTTCGGCTCTATAATACACACACCACCTCTCTAAGCTGAAAACCCTCAATACAGTGTCTTTGACTCTCCTTGTATGGAAGCCGTTGCATATCCTTGACCAATTGTGTTGGCCTTTTCTAGTTCTGCCTAGCCACCTTAAAAGATAGAACTGCACAAAGTATCCAGGGTGTTAATGGCATTCTGATATTTTGTTGAAGGAGGGAGGTTTCTAACATTCTGCTACAATGTATTAAGCTGATACTACAGTGACACCAAGAGCTCTTTCTGAAGTGCTAACAATGAATAATAGATCAACATTGTGTTTATGTATTCAGATTATTTTTTTCCAGTGTGCATTACTTTGCACTTATCAGTGTTCAACTTAATTTGCCACTTTATTGCTCAGTTGATGCTTCTGATACATTGTACAGTCTGCTTTGGGCTTGACTGTCTTGAATAATATTGTGTTGACAGCAAAATCAGGCACATCATTGTTCACCTCCTCTTCCAAATCACTAATGAATATGTTGAACAACATACCAGAACCTTGGGACAACCTCACTGTTTATCTTTTTTCACTGTGAACTAAAAAAATGACCATTTAGTCCTATCTTGCCTATCTTTTAATGAGTTATTGATTCATAGGAAGACAAGCTCCAGCCCTCTTATGCCATAACTACTCAATTTTCTTAGAGAGCTTTTGGTAAGGAAGCTCATTGGAGGGCTTCTGAAAATCCAAATACACTATACTGGCTGCATCACCTTTTTCTGCATGTTTACTGACACTCCAAGAATTCAAATAGATTGGAAAACCAGCATTCAAAACTTTTCCCAACATGTCATGTTTATCTGTCTAATTCTCTTATAGCTAATGCACGAGCTGCCTGCATAACCCTGTGCGCTAGTGAAAGCTGAGCAAGGTTAACTGCCTTAACTGCTGTCCAAGAGGTGGCATAAGTGTTTGTGTACCATTGTAAACCATTCAGTACAGTAGGTGTGATGCATTGGTGCCCCCTAAAACACATCAAATCTTTCTAGTGTGGGTGGTATTCATATTATTGCCTTATTCATCTTAACATCACACTCGAAGCAATGGAGTTGGGGGGCAGACTAACGGCTGTGCGGCTAGTCAGTTATTCCATAGGCAGCCATCTTATTCACACACTGCTACAAGCTATCAGAGTGCAGTTTTCTAGAATAGCAGCTAGCAAGGAGAGAAAAAGTTTAGATCAAACAAACTGCAGTAGTGACAACCTTCATGACCTTTAGTGTTTTGCCTTTAAGTCCTAGTTCCTGATACTGGGGGAAAAATCTCTGCTTTTAGTTTAAAAATACAATCAATATTTATCCCTTATGGTTGTTGAGAGAATGAAAACTTAGCTGAAGTATATTGGCTTGGGAACCAAAAAAATGTTAAAATCTTGGGGGTTGATGAGGATTTTTTCCTACTTCTTTTTTTTTGCCAAGCCTATGATGATTGGGGTCTGCTTCATGGTTTTGGGTTGTTATCATGGGAATCAGTAAACTGACAGAAGCGGATCTATCAGATGGCAAAAATGCTTGAGTGACAAACTGCTCAAACTATTTTTTTTAATCTGTATTTTTCTCTTCATTCTAAGATGTTTTTTTGTGAAAACTGGCTCAGCCTATAATTCCCTCTGCTCCCTTGCTTATTTCTCACCTCTCCCACTACACCCTGAGCCATCAGAAGCAACTGCTGTATGAGAGGAGGGAAGCAAAATGAGCAGACAGACTACAAATAAAGATCCTGGGTTTTGTTCAAACAAACTCTCTTCTGCTGCAGTTAGTGGCAAGGGGATGTTTATCCATGGATCAGCATCCTAGACAAGTACTTGGGTGATCATAACTGTGCTAACAGCTGGGCTCGGGCTGCTGGTGCAGTATCAAAATGAGCATCCAGAAACGTTGCAATGACTAGGCACAGTTTGTCTCTTCAGGATCTCAGGCCATTACATGCAGCTGATGACAATACAGTGACAGGAGCAGAAAGACCCATTGTTCTCCAAAATGCCTGTCATTGGAAAGGCTTAAATATATATTACTGCAACAACCTGATAGGTGTGAAAATTATTGTTTTTAGCTCAAGGAGCCACTGCAGTCATTCCTTCTATAAAGATTGTTGTTTCTATAGCACTACTAGACATAGGCATTGCTTTACAGTCACAGATTTTAAGAGACAAGTCCCTGCCCAGTGGACATACAATCTAAGATGGGCACAGATGAGGGGAACATGGGGAAAGACAGACACACACACATTCCTATTTTACAGATGGGGAACTGAGGCTGAGAGGTACTGACTTGCCCAGTGAGTTAATTGGTTAAGGTGAGGCTCAAACCCTGGTCTAAGTTCAGCACCTTACCCACTACACTACTCCAGCTCTTCAGTAATTTTGTCATAACTACATGTGCCTTGTGAAGCTTAACCCTGTGAATGTTCTTTCTTTCTGTTAAGACCCAGGACTTGATCCCACACCTCAGAGTTTCTGGAATGATGTCTAGGGCCTGCTGCGTCACTGCAGCCTTCTCTCAATAAAATATGGATTCGTGGAAATTGACATCTACTTGGTGGAAAACATGGTGGAATGTGGAAAATCAATGGGATGCTGATACTGGGATACAAAATATATAGAAATGACAGAGTTAATTGTACTGGGGGTGGAGTAGCCCTGTAGGTTAAAGAGCATATTGCATCAAACATGATAAAAACCATAAAAGACACAAACTCTCCCTTGGATTCACTATGGATAGAAATACTATGTTTAAATGAAAACCAGATAGTAGTAGGGCTATATTATCAAACTGTGTGACCACAGTGCTGACAGTGATTGTGAAATGCTAAGGGAGATGAGGAAGCTACAAAAGTAGGCAGTGCAATAATGGGTGATTTTAACTACACTCACATTGACTGGGAAAATGTCTCCTTGGGATGTATTTATTTATATATTTATTATACAGTTTTATACCCCACCCCTTCTGCAAAGCAGCTCGGGGCAGCTTACTATTTAAAACAAAAATATAAAACATAGAAAATACAAATATAAAACCACTTTAGGGGAAGCAATAACAACAACCCCCCATCCCATCCCTCCCTCCCTCCCTCCTCCGCCCCCTCCACCAAATGCCTGGTGGAACAGCCAGATTTTACAAGACCGACAAAATGTCAGCAGGTCCGGGGCCAGCTGAGCCTTCTCCAGGAGGGAGTTTCGCAGCCGAGGTGCAGTCACCGAGAATTTCCTCTCCATGGTGGCCCCCTGATGTACTCTGGGGACCTCCAAGAAGGCACCGCCAGCAAACTGCAGGGGCCAATCGAGGAGCCGGGGAGTGAGGCAGTCCCGCAGGTACGTTGGGTCGAGGCTGTGTAGTGCTTTAAAGGTGAGAACTAACACCTTGAATTGGGCCTGGAAGAAAATAGGCAGCCAGTGCAGAGAACAAAACACTGGTGTAATGTGCTCCCAGCAACCCGACCCCATAAGGAGCCAAGCTGCCACATTCTGCACCAGCTGCAACCTCCAAACCATCACCTGGGGTAGTCCCATGTAGATCGCGTTGCAGAAACCAAGTTCCTAGACACAATAAGTGACTGCTTCTTGGAGCAACTTGTCTTAGAACTCAGAAGAGATGTTATTTTAGATCTTGCCCTGGCCAGAGCAGAGGGTGTATTGGAAGGAGTAACGGTGGCAGAACCACTTGCTAATAGCAGTCACAATATAATTAGGTTCAACATGCTGTAAGAAGAGAGATTACCTAATAAGTCTGCCACAAGGGTGTTTAACTTTCAGAAGGGGAACTGCAAAGATGAGGATGTTAGTTAAGGGGAAACTAAAAGGGGAAGTCATCGGGGTCAAAGATCTGCAACTGACATGGAGAATATTGAAAACGACTATCTTAGACTCTCAGATTAAATGTATACCACAAATCCAAAAAGGCAGGAAAAGAACCAAAAAATTCCTGCATGGCTGAATAGTAAAATTAAGGAGGTTATCAGAGCTAAAAAAAAATTGTCTTTCAAAAAATGGAAAAGTATTCCAAATTAGGTAAATGGAATTAGCACAGACATTGCTAATTCTCATCGTAACCAAGCCAAGTACGTGCACTTGAGACCTCGCATATTCATGAATGTTAGACCCCTTGACTCTCCCTCTGTTCCCCTTCCTATGTCTCTCCCCCAGCTCCTGTCTCTCAGATTGTAAGCCCTAGGGGCAGGGACAATGTCAATTTTATTACTTTGTAAAATGCCAGGTACACTGCTGGCGCTATATAAATGTTTATTAATAATAATAATAATAATAATTAATAATTAATAATAACATTGGCAGAAAACATTCTAAGAATGGCCAAGAGGGAATTTGAGGAACAACTTGCTAAGGATACAAAATTCAATAGCAATTGTTCTCCCAGTACATCAGAGCCAGGAAACCTGCTAGAGAGGTAGTTGGTCCATTAAATGACCAAGGAACAAAGGAGGTGCTCAAAGGTAACAAGGCCATTGCTGAGAAACTAAATCAGTTCTTTGCATCAGTTTTTACTGCGGAGGATGTTAGGGAGCTACCTACACCAGAACTGTTTTTTGTTGGTGATGAATCTGAGGAATTATGTGAAATTAGCATCACTCCAGAAGGTTGCAAGTCACCTGGGCCAGATGGTATTAGGGCACGGAAAGAACACTGAAATTGTTGAACTACTATCAGTAATATATAACTTATCACTAAGATTCTTCCCTTTGCCAGAAGATTGGAGGTTAGCTAATGTAACTGCAATTTTTAAGAAGGGCTCCAATTTTATGAGAATGTTAACATTCATGTGGATAGGAGTAATCCAGTTGACATTTGGATTTTCAAAAAGCATTTGACAAGGCCCCTCACCAGAGACTCTTGAGAAAACTATATGGGTGGAATGACAGGTACAAGGACACCAGGAGCAGCTCGAATGATGGGAGGCTGGATGCCATGACAATATGAGGACACTGGGAGCGGCTGAAACAATGGGGAGCTGGGTGGAATGACATGTAAGAGGCAACCAGGAACAGATGGAATGATGGGGGTTTGGGTGGAATAACCGGTATGAAGTCACTAGTACTGGGTGGAATGATGAGTGTGAGGACCCACCCGTCTCATTGTCTTTCCATTTCCTCGCCATAGCTTCCTCACTTTTTTTTTTCTATTCCTGGCAAAGAAATAGAGTCAAGAGATAAGAGGAAGTGTCAAGAAATAAGAGGAAGAGTTGAGAGTGACCAGAGTTGGTCAGTGTGGAGATGGGATGCTGGGCTAGATGCTGATCTGGTCTGACCCAGTATGGTACTTCTTATGTTTCTATGAAATTTCTAGGCTGGCTGGCTGATACCCAGTGTAAGACAATCAGGTCTCTCTAAGCCAGTGATTCCAATCAAGGACATGACCTTGATGGTCTCTTGACCTGTGGTTTGGAAACCTCTGTTCTAACTACTTTTACTCTGCCCATCACAAGAACATATCAGCATTGGGTCAGAACTGCTTTAATATGAATCCTCTAAATTACATGCAGTAACAATATTATGTTCTGATCTATAATAACTAAACCCCCTAATGTCATTACATTGTAATGTTAGCATCTAGATAGCTAACATCTTCCATGTTTAGTTTCTTTCCTCAGATGTTTTTTATCTGTTCCTCCCTCCTCGCTCTCATACATGATCTGGATCTATGTTGCTATGCTATGTTGCAAGTATATCTACTTAATCTTGGTTCAGCTGTTCATGTACAGTGTTTTCTTGAAATGATAAACAACAGGTTTGTTGTTGGGTTTTTTCTAAAAAAAAAAAACACCACAACCTCATGCTGTTCTCATTGCACCTGTAATTTTCCATCCCCTTTTCTACATCCTAAACAATTGCATTAGGTAGGAGATAAAATAAGACAACTTTGTGTGAGGAACTAGTAACCATATGGCTCATGCCTAATGTCTCAGTTATTTGAGAGGATGAAAGTGTGTGTGTGGAGTGGGGGATGAAGAAAAATACCATGAAGTTAATACTGTGAGTGGGCGGCAGCTGTTAGCAAAGAAGAGCAGAATGCTGAATGCCCAAGAGTGCTGGAGAAGCAGTCATGTGGGGGATTTGCTAATACAAAAACATGAAAATGTCTTGGGCTTTTTTGTTTCAAAGGGGGGGGGGGGCAGGAAACTATTTTACATGAAGGAAACAATCAGTACATGAAATAATACATTTTAGAAAATGAACAAAAGACTACCACTTCCTCTGCCTTAAGAAAGCCAGTGGAGAGGCTATACCAAGGACCTATCCTCCACATGTATGTACAAGTTTGAACTGTCATGTGTGTCACAGGCCAGCTTAAGGTTCTACTACTACACTATTGCTTACAAGTGGGATTGAGGAAGCCTGCATTCTGTGCTTGGCTCTGCCACACACTAGCTTTGTGACTCTGGGTGGGTTAATTTCCCTCTCTCCACCTTAGTTTCCCTATCTCTAACGAGGGACCAATGATGCTCTATCAGCCTTTGAAAAGGACTTTGAACTCGCTTGAAAAGAACTAAACTGAACGGTGATGTCATGGCTGTGAACCTGGGCCAAATTAAAATGCAAACATAAACAAATGGTGAAAAGAGGACCATTTATTTTGTACATCATGAGGGCACATCAACAGTCTAATTACAATTAGAAATTGTAATTTCTGATGTCAAAATCCCACTGCCCAATCATGAATCTTTTTCATTACTGTATTGGAACTGAGGGGGATGGGATAATTAAATTGGTGACTATAAATTAGGGCGGTGCATTCAGGTTTTGGTAAAAGACAGCTCCTGAATTAGAAACACAAATACTATGGCTGTGTTTTCAAGTGAAAATTCCTGGGAAATGCGGTATCTGAAGTCTCAGAATGGACCCCAAGAACTGCAGTACGCATCCAGTTCAGAGCCAAACTGCTCTAGCTCTCAGCTTACTGACCTGTTTGGGAAGCCTGCAGTAAGCCCTCCCCACCCACCGGGACCACCACTACCTCATCACTGCAGCCTCCAGCAGTGTAGCCAACCCCAGCCCAGCCAGGAAAAGATGGTGAGTTCCTGGCAGCCTCATTCCCCCTTCCCTCAAGCTAGTAACCTCCCCTATGCCAGCCCCAGTCACCTTTCCCCAAACCAGCAACCCCTTCCCTAAACCAGTGACACCCCTCCCCTGAGTCAGACCAATGCTCCGTTCCCCCTCCGCAAGCCAGTGACCTCCCTGAGCCTGACCCATGTTTCTTTCCTACATCCCCAGCCAGCAGACCCCCACCCCCGATCAGCCTGCTCCATGTTCCTTTCTCCCCTTTCCCAAGCCAACGACATGCCTCACTGTCCCTCTGCTATATATTGATTAGGCAGTTTGGCCATGGTCAGAGACGTAAGAAGGATGAGGCCTGAACAAATTCAGTTCAAGTAACTTGATGCATAAGCCTCAGGCTGGCACAAATTAAGAAGGCCCATGAGAATAAAGCTGTAAATAACTCACACTCTAGCGGAAGACTGTATCTCCAAGGCCACAATAACAACCCCAGACGGTCACTATCTCTAACGAAGTAGGCCTGAAAGGAAAGGGAGGCAGCCTCAGCAGGTCAGGCCGGCAGTTAAGCAGTAGAGAAGAAAAACTCCCCCAAACCAAAAGCAGCTTCTATGGCTATGCTCCAAGTGATAGAGAGATGATTGGTTAGCTCATTTCTGCACCTGGCATGTTCAAAGAGGGGACCCTGCAACATGTATTCATAATAAATAAAACTATAAAAAGAAACGCCCGGGGCCTTATCTCTTGTCATTGGCGCTTGCAGCTACTAGCATTGCAGTGAGCCTGCGTGGGCCTTTGACCCTTACCGTCGCTCTCAAAGATCCAGAGACTCCTGCCCAGCTGCCTGCTGGGCCCCCTCCTCTGAACCAGCTTGCGTCTTGGATCATGGCCTCTGACACGGAAGATATCCTAGGTTGGGTTACTGGGATTTTTAACTGGTAACACTGCCTTGTCCAGATGTGTCTATCCAATGAAATTGAGTTGTACCCACATACTTTGGCTTGTTAATTGGCGACCTTTGATCCCGTTTGGGGTAAATTGAGGTACAACAAACTCATTTATTTCCCAACACCTCAAGCCAGTGATCATTCCCTGAGCCATTCCCAGGCTCCATTTCTCCTTCCCAAAACCAGCTACTCCCTCTGAGCCAGACCCATGCTCTTTTCCTCCCTCCCCAAGCTAGCAACCTCCCCACCAAGCCAGCCATATTCCCCAAAACTAGTGCCCCCCTTTAACTTGGTAGCAGACTTAGCAGGAGTTTTAACTACATTTTCTTTTCCTTGTAGAGATGTCAAACTGGCAAATCTTTGCTGCACTTTTGCACCAAAATAACCCATACGCAGGGACCCATGTTCACTGTATTTTCCACATCGATGGTGATGGGGGAAATGCAGTGATTGTAGGTAAAGAAGCAAATAAACACAAATACTAAAACAGCTACAAATACTTGTTCCCGTGCACAGCCCTACTATAAACCAATCCATATTCCACATAACCTGCAATAGTTCACAAATAAAACCTCTCAGTCTTAGACAAAGAAAGAGAGTTAAAAGGAAGGGTATGTTGATTCTGCCTCTGGACCTCAGAGTCAAATCAATATTCTGCTAAGAATCCTTTATTAAATTGGTGACTATAAATGCTACCATCTTGTGTCCATTTGAAAAATATTTGTAAAATGTCTGATTGCCAGTGAAGTGGCAATGGCCCGGGTCAGCAATGCCAGGGAAACTCTGAAAGAATTTTGCTAAGGTAGAGAGCAGTGCACCATCCCTTCCCTACATGTAGTGCTGCTGAGTGTGTGCATACACACGCACGCACATTCTGTCCATCACCACCACCCACTGACCCTTCTACCACACACACACACACACACCCTTTAATACTGTGAAAGTGGAGTCATTATTATTATTATTATTATTAACAAACATTTATATAGCGCCAGCAGTGTACATGGCACTTTACAAAGTAATAAAATAGACACGGTCCCTGCCCCTAGGGCTTACAATCTGAGCGACAGGAGCTGGGGGAGAGACATAGGAAGGGGAACAGAGGGAGAGACAAGGGGTCTAACATTCATGAAGATGCGAGGTCTCAAGTGCACGTACTTGGCTTGGTTACGATGAGAATGACAGCAGGCAGGTCCATGTGGCAAGGATAAGGGTAAACAGATCGTAGGTATAGGAATAGTGGCTCAGCAGGATAAAGAGTCAGACAGAGCAGAGCGAAAGAGGTGAGTTTTAAGGAGAGATTTGAAGGTATGAAGGGAGGGGGCAAGGCGGATGTGGACAGGGAGGGAGTTCCAGGCATGGGGGGCAGCAAGTCATCAGAACCTTTAGGCATCTGTGGTGTTTCTTCTAGTGTCCTAGATCTAAACAAAGTCACAAGATTTTAACAAGAACCACATATTCTCATTATTGGATACAAAACATCTTCCTACTGTTTTCCCCACCCCGTTTCTTTAGTATTTTCAATAGCACTGCTAGAGGAAGACATAAGTTTGTGGGGGCACTTTTGAAAATACCATTGAAAATAAATAAATAAAAGGTAGGTTTGTGTAATCAACATCTCCCTACATAATCAGAAAGGACTACTCTCCTGGGAAGTAGCACTGATAATTTTCTCGTACCCTCCTCTTTAAGGGTGTTTTTTAAACGAGCAAGGCTTGGGGAGGGGTCTGTAGCTGCTGAGTGGCACTGCCATGAAGCACCCACTCAAGTGCATGGGGAGGAATTGTGACGGGTGGCTCCCAGCATGGCTACTGCAGCAGCCACCACACACTCCCCCTGCCACGGACCATGGAGGAGTAGGAAGAGCGACAGGCTGGCCTTTGCCATTGACATGTTTCTGGCATGAGCGCTCGGGTACCTGGGCCCCCCCAGTGCTCCTGGCCAGTTATTGTGACTTCCAACAGTCATGTCCCCCCACCCACAGCGCCTCTGAGCGGCAGATCAGTCTGCTGGCATGAATGGCTGCCCCAGTTCATATGGGCAGGGGCTGTATGGCCACCTGTTGCCATGAACCTTTTTGACTTGCCCCGCACTGACCACTCTGGAATTTTCAGCAGTGCTCTGTGAATGGTCATGATGATGCTGCGTGGCTCATGGGAGGATGCATCCCTCAGCTCCACTTCCAGACAGGCATTCAGATGAGTGGCTCCTGGGTGACCATGCAGGGTAGCATCTTGTTTAAAAACACCCAAGTTGCATCTTAATCTTCTTAATAACTGCGAGGTCGCTGAAATCACTTAAGATTCTACTAGGCTTCTCAGCACCTTGACTTCAGAGTAATCCTTAGGTTTAGGCTTTGACTGAACATTTAGAGAGCGCCTCAATTATGTTTTATTTAGAGTTCCAGTAAGCAAATTTTGTCAAATGAGCAGAAAAGTAGCTCTTGTTCTATGTGTGATAACTGAAATAGCAGGAGGTCAACTTTTCCCCTTTGGTTGTGCCAATTACTGAATGAGATGCCAGTTTCACCAGGCACTTTACAGAGAATCCATATTCCACATGAGCTGCAATTTCACAAATAAAAACTTTCTCAGTCTTAGACAAAGGAAGAGAGTAGAAAGGCAGGGAATGTTGATTCTGCCTTGTGACCTCTGAAACAAATTAATATTCTGCTAAGAGTCCTTTCTAAAGAACTGCTTCTAGCAATTTTAGTACTAGGTCTGTTCATATATTTTTAAATGCATTTTATCTATTATGAAAGGTGCCAGGTTGAGGGGCGTAGCTAGGTTGGAATGGACCCAGGTGCAAGAAATGGACTTGAGGGGCCCCTCTGTCACCATCCTCACCCCTGTTCCACCCCTTCCTCTCCTCCCTGCCCTCAGTGTCTCTCCCTCCCTGGGCTTGCTGCGCCTGCCTGTCTTGTGCCACCGCCGCTGGTGCTTGCTCCGTCATGTGTCGCCCACCAGGTGGGTCTCACATACACCGCAGGCTGCAGGCGCTTCCGCTCAGCTCAGTCTCTGCCTGGCCCGGCCACATCGCAACAGGGCAGAATTTGTGCCTTCGGCCCCCCCACCCCCAGCTTGGACCCCAGGACAAATGTCCCTCCTGACCCTATGAAAACTACACCCCGGGACAGCAGAGAAAACGGAAGCCCCTTAGTATGTCACCAAACATGTCCTGTACTGCCCCGTGTGCCTAAGTAATGCCTGGGAAATATTGAATCTTGGAAAGCAAGTTCAGCCCTCCCTTCTACATCCAATCCTAGGGTGTTTTAAAATTAGATGGGCAAGGGGGGGGGTGTCGTGTGTGTGTGTGAGCACTTCAAACGAGTGGCCCCAGGCATGGCTGCCCCAGCCATTCACTGCACACCCCATCCCTGCATGAGGCATTCTGGCTTTTTCCGGAATGCCCCGTGCATGGACAGGGTGGGCAGTGCATGGGTCACGGGAGTGCGCACCCCCATGCATTGAATTCACACAAGCACTGCCGCACATGGACGATGGGTGTTTTTAAACATCTTGTTTAAACATCTTGTTTAAAAACACCTCTAGTCTCTCTGTGACCACTAATGGGCCATATTTGATGGTGAATTTTGCAATATGGAAAACTACCCCAAGTAGGAATTGACCTAGACCAACTTATTTAACATTGTGGACTCAGCATATGCCATCTGGGATGTACTTTGTTAGCATTACCTAGACTAGACTGGTTCAATGACCTTGTGAGGGATAAGGGACGGATGGATCGGGGAATCCACAGACCCAACACCTTCCACACTCAACTTGCACGGGACTCCTGCCACGGAGGGGGTGCTCTCACCTCTGTTGGTAAAAAGTTCCCCTCAGGGTAGTAGTTGGCCCTATATGTCCCCTAAGGAACGGGCCTTTTCATCATAGGGGAGATCAACGATAGGCGTGAGCGGACCCCTGTCTGTATCACAGGGGGACCAGGTCCCTGCCCTCTCAGCCACACCCTCACCCACTCGTGTACGGAGAGCAGGGGGAATGTGCCTGCTTGTGAAGGGAAGCCCCGACACCGAGGAGGGGGGAGGGGTACAGCCAAGCCCACCCTGGGAGGTGGAGGACTCCGAGGGGGTCGGGTCAGGAGGAATAGTGCTCTCACCCAAAGCCTTGCCCACCCCCACCCCCTAATCTCGTTCCCTAAATCCAATCACCACAGACACTCACCTTTCACTCGCCTCTCACGCACCTCTCACCCTGCAATCACACTCTCCCAATACTTGACTCTTCAACAGCTCTGTAGCACTTG
Organism: Sphenodon punctatus; assembly: GCA_003113815.1. Taxonomy (NCBI): domain Eukaryota; kingdom Metazoa; phylum Chordata; class Lepidosauria; order Sphenodontia; family Sphenodontidae; genus Sphenodon; species Sphenodon punctatus. The sequence goes on along the minus strand of QEPC01001665.1, from coordinate 4,522,693 downwards.
CTCTGGGGCCAGCTTCACGCTGATCGCCGGCATGGAGGCACTCAAGACGCTCCTTTATATTTGACTAGCTCCGCCCCCGCTGCGCCTGCAAACGTGCTGAACGTCGTGGCGCTGGCTCTAGCCCCGCCCCTTCTGCTCCTGGTGTACGGAATTGCCCTCGCTCCTCTCTCTGTGGCCCCGCCCCCTCCTTGCATGCTGCAGCTGTGCCTGGAGGGGTTCCGCTTTCTGCCGCCTTCCCACGTGAGTCTTCCCCCTTCGGGGCAGCGGGCTGCGGGGGCGCCCTGGCATCCGTGGGTAAGTTTAACGGGTGCTCCTGTCTCCTCCGTGGCCCACCCTCCTATCTGGCAAGAACCTTCCTTCCCCACCAGGCCCAAACTCTGACAGACCTGGAGGAGGAAAGTTATGGAAGTTTTCTAACTTGCTCCCTGTGGCCTATCTGGAATGGATTAACTTCTAGAAACATTGGGTATTTTCAGACGTGACGGGGCCAGTACTGGCCCCATCATGGAATCACCTATTGATCCCCCGCTGGGATCAAAACGGCATGGCCAACAAACGTGCTGGCTGATCCCGGCGGGGAATTGGGTGAGGGGGCGGGGCTGCGGGGCTCAATGCGTGGCCGCACAGCCCCAAACCCACCCGCTCCCTAGGCCGCCCGCCCTCTGGGAGATGGGCGGGCGCCACGGTCAATGCGGCCACAGCGCCAGCCCACCCACCCCCCGGGGCTTTGACCACAGCCCGGAATCAGCGGCGGGCACGGACGCTGATTCCGGGCCATGGTCAGGGAACAGACATGACGTTCCCACGCTCAACCACGGTGAATTCCCCGTGGTTGAGCATGGGAACGTCATGTCTGTTGGCCCGAACGCGAGCTTCCCGCCGTGTGTTCACCTCCGTGAATCACGGGCAGGAATCTCTTTGACCACGCAAACAGCGATGGTCTGGGCAGGACCACTGTTTGCGTGGTCAAAGAAATTCCCGCCCGTGATTCACGGGGGTGAACATCTGGCGGGAATCTCTTGTCGGGCCAACAGACATTATGGTCCCTTGCTAACCATGTGGGCATTCACCGTGGTTGAGCGTGGGATCATAACGTCTGAAAATACCCCTTATCTTAAATGAGGGGATCCAAAGTGTTATCAAAAATCTGGACTTCGTATGTGCAGAGGGCTTGAATTTAGAACAGAAGTGGATTAAAAATTCTTAGGGTCCTAAGCACAAGATCAGTGGAGACAGCCCTACCCATCCTGCACCCTCCTTTGCCTTTCCCCAGGTTATGCCCCCCAACCCCTGCTGTTCCAATTTCATAATGCCCTGCATGCGCTCAGATCCAGCCCCCCTTCCTGCACATGCGCTAATCCCCTCCCTCTCCCACCCAGCCTGTCAGCACTGAACACGCATAAAGCCACAAACGCAGGCAAAGAAACACCACGGCTGCCATGTGCCCTCGTGCACGTACAGAAATGAAGCACCTTTCTCCTGCTGACCAGAGAGGATATCACACTTGTGTTGGTGCTAAATAGCAAAGATGATTGAGAGGTTTGCTCCCTAAGTCTCAGGACCCTGGTTTTGAATCCTGGACCTGGTGTCAGTTGGGTTTTCATAGAGAGCTCACATTTGGCCAAGGTCCCTGGGCACTGACCTTGTTGGTCTGTGTAGCAATCAGTCTCTGCTTTAGAAGATGATTAATACACATTTTCACTAATTCTTTTGATTCTTGTGCTGCTGAGAATGTGACTGAGATTAAGGCTGCAAAGATTAAACTTGCCATTCATTGCACTGTTCAGGCCCATAGCCAAGAGGGGAGACCAAATATGGCTCAGTCCCTACACCCGCCACCTCCTGTTAAGCAAAACAAGCTGTCCATACCAAAGGGAGATGACACAAGGCGTTTACAGGAATGTGAATGAAAGCTGTCCGATGTACACTGCACAGACTGTGCTTTAGAGCATAACCAATTAGCTACAGCTTTACTGGCTGCCTGTATCTGAGCCCAGTAAGACCATTAAAGTCCCAAATTGCTGCCTGTGCCTGCTGTTGAAGCAGGGCAGGCAGGAAGCATGCATTGAGGTACTACCACTCCACATTTTGTCTATCTTCAAATTTGTTAAACACATTTAGCTTTTTAGTGAGATAGTGAAATACCTTTTGCATTATTATAATGAGATTCACAGAGAATACTTGCCTTCTCCTCCCCAGGTTCTTTTGCCCCTTTCCCCTAGTCTGGCTTCCCCTAGTCTGGCCCCTTCCCCTAGTCTGGCTAGAGGCCTGACAATGGTTTGGCTTTTTATTATTATTAATAATTATTATTATATTATTTTATTTTTTTTATTTGCTGCTCCTGCTTTTTTACAATAGTATTATATTTCACCATGCTCACTGTATTTCTTTGTACCTCAAAGGTGTAGTGTAAAAAGCACTTCTCAATGCCCCACAGACAAATAATACCTATATTTATGCAATATAAATATCATCTATATATAATTAATTACAATTACTTCTATAATATAGTGTCAATAATTTTAAACTTTTAAAAAAAATTCACTACCATTATTTGGAGCCAGGTGACAGAAATCATTAAGCCAATCAAAGAGATCTATTTCATATCCGGCATAACTGGGGAATCACTTTAGAAGTTTAGATCAGATCTTACTCCATCCAAAGTTTTGTGCATGATGTCAATGGGGCTGGTTAGCTACAACTCTTATTTATTTATTTAGAAAACTTATTACCCCGCGCCTCCTACCCAGGCGGCAGCTTACAATATAAAATATAAAATACATAATAAAGCAACAACACAAAGGGGCAAAAACAAGAGAGAGAGAAAACAGCCTCCCCACAGTGGGGAGAGGGATGTCAACCCCCCCTAAAATACATTTAAAAACCCTACTCCAGCCCCCCCCACCAAAAATAATAACACACACAGACACCAAAAGCCTGGCAGGGCAGCCAGATCTTGCATTGATTATTGATGATAAATGCAGGTGGGGATATATTCTCCAAGAACCAGCCTTGCTCTCTTTTCATTCCCAGGCTGCCTGGAAAGACAAGAAAGTGCAACGGAGACAGTGAGGACGCGCCCCCTGCTGGCTATTTTTGGAAAACGGAGGCCCGTTCTTGGCATTTCACACAGGTCATTGCTGATGCTGAGCTGAAAACTAGCAACACGTCGTCTCTAAATATGGTAAATGTAAATTTTACCACGAATACTATAGAGATTCACAAGGAGAAATAATGTTACAAGTGCAGGTCAGAAGGAAGCCAGAAAATCCTATTTTATTTAGGCTAAATGTCTGGTGCTTCTGTCTCGCTTTTTTGGTATTTGCTTGATTAATGCTTTTCCATGGTTTATACACTTGATAGTATACTCTCTCTATATTAAGTAGCCAGCTGACCCCATTCTGTATTGGACCAAGTGGGACTGCACAGAATGTAACTCAGAGCAGCACGTGCCTCTGGATGCCCGCTGTTGTTTTATCTTCAGACAACTGTTAGGGCTCAGCTAGTTCATCTCCCCCATTCAACCCGCTCACCAATTAAAGTATTTTGTTTATCTTTATTGATGCCATTCTGTTATACCCAAGCCAGGGTAATGGCCAGAGACAGAAAGGTGCAAAGTAGCTGGAACAAGGAAATCAATGGGTATACAATGCAGAAGCTATAATAACTAACAAAGCCCCCAGACAGTCAGCTGCCTGTGTAGGACTGCACCCTACCAAACACTTTCATCTTATCTCCAGTCTAATTTTAAAGCTCCCAATCAATTTTTTTTCACATTTCCTTTGGAAGATTATGCCACTGCCTAATGGATCTTTCTGTCTAGCACTATTTCCCCGAAATGCCATTTTTCTTAATTTCATCATATTACTCCCACTTATATCTACTTATCCCATCCTAAATAATTCTTCTCCTTGACATTCATACCCTCCAGATACTTAGAGATGGTTATCATGCCCTCCTCAAAGCCCCCTTTCTGTAATTTAGCCACGGTAGACCGATTTAGCTACTCTAATAAATAATTTCTTGTAAGTCAGCCTCTTTGCTCTTTTCTAAACTTTTTTCAGTGCCTGAGGTGCCTAGAAATGAATGCAATCTTCCTGGTGTGGTGACACTGGAGTTCTATCTAAGGGTATGGATATTGTTCTGCTCCAGAACTACGTTGTTACCCATCTTCCTATGCACCCATAGCTCCCACCAAGCTCTTATGTAATTTGCTGTCCATTCTTGCCCTGTTCAGTTTTGGTATCACTCCCAGATTTCTCTCTTCTGCATTCCTTTTCCATCAGCTTTGAGCACATCTTGGGGAAATTTCCCTTCAGGTTCCTCTTTCTCAGAGGATACAAAACGAATTCCCCCTGCTCTTGGCATTGTATCTGCTCCTCTCTAAGTTTCTGCAGGGAGCTAATAGGTGAAAACAGACATGACGCTAACCACCCTTGGTGATGATTTATGCATGTTGCAGGACTGCATAGGGCACCAATACAGCCCTGCAACATGCATAAATAACCACGAAGGGTGGTTAGCGTCGTGTCTGTTTTCACCCAATGTGTTAGTTTTGAACTATTAAAATGAGGGTTAACTTACCAGCGAGACTACCCTACGGGTGACCGGCACAGTAGCCATCAGATCCTCCTGGCGTAACAGAGTGTGTGCTTCTGGCAGAGCCTTCTCTATGAGGGGTCATTGCTCTGGAGTCCCCTCCCATCCCTCCTCCAAAATTGCCCAGATCTACTAGCCTTTAGGGAATACTGCCAGGTCCATTTGTTTCACCTTGAAGAGTATCAGAGGGTTGAGGTATCTGATTTTATGCTGATGCTGGTGGCATGAATGAGCTGTGTGTTCTGCATTTTAGCTTGATAATTTGAAATAAGTGACAGGGTGCTCCGAGACAGTTTGTGGATACATTTTATGTCTTCAAAATCTAATAATAAGATAGATATGCCTCTGGAGCATTTTAAGCAACCTTTAAAAGATTCTTTCAGAACTACTGGCACACAGTTGCTGCCAGTGCTAATTTTGGCTTCTGTCATTTATGCCCTTTCTCTATAAATCCCAACTTCTAGGAGCATTTTCTGTCCGAGTGGAAAGATCCCTACGGAATCCATTCAATCCACTATCTTTTCCCAAAAAAAGTGATTCACAGTTGCAGCGGGTATCCATGACTCACTGGAGGAATTTTATACAATTTGGACACCCTGTTGGGCCACAATCATGGAACATATTGACATGGAAACCCAAACACTTTCAATTAAACTTCAGTCGATCTGAAGGACAGGAAGGACATGGCACCATCTATTGATACGTTGGCTGGCCATGCAGGACCAGATAGAAAGGTTGTTTTTTTAAAAGAGAGAGAGAGAGACCTGGACACAAACCTATGTACACCTCCGTCCCATTGGTTTATTTTGGAGTTTCTCGGGGTGAATAATTTACTTATTATTTACTTTTTGCTGTTATATTTTAATCTCTGTATTCCAGACAAAGAATGTCATCATTGACAAATGTACTTTTAGAAGTGTTTACTGCAAATGAGATACATTTGTTATATTATTTTTTCTGTTAATAAAATAAAATTTAAATAAATAAATAAAATTTTTAGAAGGGATTCACAGTAACTTTCACAAGCAGCCATTGCCAGAGTTTTCCAGGCTTCATTTTAGACCACAGTATATGAGCCAGCCAACTAAAACCAGGGACCTGTATTCTGTGTGTTTTCCCCACTTGCAACAATAAGGAAAAAACTGTGATCATGATTTCCTGACAAAAACTACCTGGGTCATCCAGGCACACTTTCTGTCTACTCCTGTATCCCTCACTGCATCACTGCCACTAACATCTCCTCTAACCTGCTGCCAGGTCTCTGAAATGATGGATTGCAGATACCTTTTGAATTCCTCTGCCACAGTTGCTTTTATGATAAAGACAGGTTCCTAATATATTTCTGCCCTAACTGTGACCTTCCTTATTTTCAGTATCATCACTCCCATACCTGGCACTTCCTGGGACTGCTAATAATTTTCCATCATTCACTTACACTGTCACCTTAAAATATTTATAGACCCCCCTCGCGCCTGTCTCTTTCTTTCTGGATAGTATAAATTTAGCTCCCTCAGTCTCTACCCACATCTGACTCCTCCTCTGAGCCTTGTATCATTTTTGTTGCTCTTCATGTTTTCTCTAATATCCCCATATTTTTCTCCTACGCTATGAAAGCCAGAATTGCTGACAGGACTCCAGGGGTGGTCAGATAAGCGTTCTGGGGCATCTTTTTCTGCTACATCAGGAAGAAGCTTAGTTTGCCTGCTTCCTCAGGGACACGGTACTGTGAGCAGTCCCATATGTCTTTTGATCTGTCCGGCACCTCAAAGAGATCTTCAAAATTCAGGATTTTGTCCCATTTGTGAGGCCAGATGTCACCTGGCCACCATGGGGGCAAATGGACTGTTTCCTGGGGGGAGGGGGAAAACAGATGCCCCAAACCCCACCCCACACAACCTGGCCTCTCCCCAGGGGCTCAGGGCACAGAACGTCTCATGCCTGACATGTCAAAAAGGATCCATCTCCTTGTCATCAGACTTTATTAAGGACAAAGTCCTCCTTTTTGGTTCTCCGAGGGGCTCAGGCCCCATGTAGTCAGAACCTATGCTGATCACTGTGCAGGTGCACAGTGATAGTCAGTGCAAGTGATGAAGACTTTGGGTCTTTACAATTATGAAAATTCAAAACTGTCTGAGGATTTCTGACAAAAAACCATGCTGCCGTTGGGTTGAGAGACCTCATTTGCTGCATCTCAGCTAGGAGCAAGGGTTCTGTTGGGAGTTAATAAACTCTGTTCCCCTCCCCCAGAATTTCTGTTAATGAACCTCAAGGTTACAGAAATATCAGGAAGCTTGAGGAAATATGAAACTCTGAAAGCTACTGTTCCTGAGGGGCTCACACGCCTAGAGTTTGGACATTGCAGGCTACAAAGCTAAGAAGAGAGAAAAACAAAACCCCACACAATGTGACAATCATTTTACATTTCTATGGTGCTTTCCATCCCAAAGAACACCAATTGCAAGCAACATACATGAAGAAGTCATTTCAGCACCTCTGAAATGCTGAAACACCTCTGAGATCTGCCAGGGCCCTACTTCATCCTGTCAGAGCCCTGCAAACTCTGAACTAGGGCTTGTGGGGTGAAGAGCTTGGCCCAGAGGCAGAAGCTGCAGGGAGGCTAGCCACCTACACCTGTGTGTTTCCCTGTCTCCTCCCCCAGGTAAGCTGCTTATAGCAGAGGGCTGCACTGAGGGTGGTGCCCTCAGGGCGGCAGCCGAAGGGCGCCGCCAAAGGGCGAAGCAGCCGTTGGCGGAGCCAAGGAGGCAGAGGCAGCCCGCTCTGCATGAGAGCCGAGGGTGAATGCTGTGAAGTCCGAGGGTTGTGGGAGTGCGGGGATACCAGCTGGGAGAGACGTGATGGTGGCGGCACCATGGACTCTTCCCACCTTCCGGGATAAAGACGGCAGAAGTCCTGGTCAGTTTTCAACTACCTGCCATTTGTGGAGGAGGCGGCGGCGATGGCAACGGCGGCCGCAGAGCAGGCTCCGGGGGGGGGGGGCGGGTTCAAGTAAGACACTTGGGGGAGAAACAAGACTGGTAAGTGGCTGTGGCCGCTTACTCTCCTCCCTCTATTTTGGACACACCCCAGCCGGCTTCAAAAACAACACACCGTCAGCCACGAGCCGAAGGACCGCAGCGAAAGGGTGCGGCCCTTTGGGGCCCTTCGGGGCCAGTTGGGGGCCGAGGGGCCTGTTGGTGTGATTAGGTGGGAGGGAGTGGTTGAGGTATGAGGAATTGTACAATTATTAATGTTGAATATTTAATATTGTTCAGGGGTTTGCTTGGGCTGTTGTGGGCTTTCTGTAGGGGTATATTGTGGAGGGGTGGGTATTGTATTGAAGAGGAAGTGGAAATGGCTGTCTCCCCCCGGTGAGAGAGGGATGGAACCAGCAGTATACCCTGGTGGCAGCAGGGTATGGTAGTGGGAGTGAGGGGACCATTGACCTGTTGTGTAGGCGTGGTCAGAGGAGGTATTAGTTGGGGTTTTGTTGACATTTATGATATGTATGATGATGATATTGTCTGCTGGGTCCCCTGCATGGGAGTGAACCCTAGCAATGTATATTTATAATGTTGTACGCCACCTCGAATCTTCGGAGAGAGGCGGGATATAAATTAAAATGCGAAGCACTCCCAGGAGTGGGGAAAGCAGCAGTAGGCCCTGGATCCTGTTGCCGCCTCTGCTACTCTTGGAGACTGCTGCTGTGTCCCAGCTATTGGGTAGCGGCTCAAACACCAGCTGTTGGCAATAGCTGGTCCATTCATACAAGGAGCTATCAGGCCAGAAACAGGATGGACTTCCCCATGAGCAGCTTTGCGTGTGATGCCACCCAGTAACACTGCACAGCAGTTGAGGGCAGAGGGTGGAGAACAATGTATCCAAGCAAAATTGCTGGAATAATTTAGGAAGCGAGATTGTAGCCAGCCAGGCTGGAATTTTTGCCGTGATAGCTGGATTAACCCTCTTGCAAAATGTGCTGTGTTTTTTTAATGACAATAACTGTGGTTAGTCACTTGGGCTTGGTCTACACTAGGCTCTTGTACCAATTTAAAAAACCCTAAACGTCCAGGATCCACACACGATATTCTCTGGAGCAGGTTTTACTCCCCTCCTAAGCAGGTTAGTAAGGTCAGTCAGCAAATGACTTTAGCCTAAGCCAGCATTAATGGCTAAATACTATTTAACCTCCAGTAGTGGAGGCTAAATAGCCTGAAGTCCCACACTCCCAATCACTGACTAGATACTGGGATACCTATACCAGTGCAATGTGGACAATAAGAAATCACTGCCAAGTAGTACAAGTGCAATGTGTGGAGTCAGGGCTGGATTTGTGGCCTGGCAGCCTAGACACTTGCTTGTGGTGCCACATTAATGGACTGGTTTGGGAATACAACAGCAGCTCCACTTGCATGTTGTCTACACTGGCCAGCTCAACCTAGTGCCATGCTTGGGGCACAGCAGATGATTATGCCAGTAGTCAGTTTCTCAACCTGGTTCTTGCCATGAGTTTTATGCCACATCTGAAAGATGACACTTCCATTGCTTCCTCTAGGAGCAGTGTGGGACACCGATTCAGTACTGACTTGGATCCAAGTGTACCCTCCGCAGAGCCACTAACATTGCTTTGTACATTCCCTGGGTTTTTCTTGAAGAGTCCACACCTAAGTACTGGGCCCTTTCCTCCCCAACTTCCCCTTCTTACCAAGTGATCCCCCGCTACGTTACAGTCTGGGGCAGCATGTCTGTAGGCAGCCTGTAGCAGAAGCTGCCCAAACTGCAGTGCCACTCAAATGCCAAGTGCAAAGGGGGAGAGCTCCGTAACATAATTTGTGTTGACAAAGGAAAGCTACTGGCTGAAGGCTTGGGAATATGTCCCCTTTAGGAGAAGTGGATCAGCTAGTCAGTGAAATGAGAATAATACTGGGACTAGTGCCAAGGTCAGACATAGAGAGCAAAGTGCTGGCTCAGAACTCCATGACAGAATGGCTCTCAAACTCTGAATTCATCCAGTTATATCTATATTTATATAGGAGAGACAGTGTCATCCTCTCAAAGAACTACAAGAGTAGTTCACATGAAACACTGATAAAAGCATGAGACATTGATAATCAATACCAATAATTCTCACACTTTGCACATGAGGTCCTCAACAAAGAGCAATAAAGCCCTGTTTAGGGCTATAAAGCCCTAAATGGCTTGGGCTCCAGGTATCTGAAAGGTCGTCTCTTCCCCTGTGTCCTGTCACTGCCTCTGAGATCGGCCAAGGTGCCCTCTTTGTGAGTGCCAACTGCCCGTGAAGTTGTTACAATGAGGGCACACAGGGTCATTCTCAGTGGCTGCCCCACAATTATGGAACTCTTTCCCCTTGGAGATCTGCCTAAGCCCAAACCTGCTCGTCTTCCGGAGGAGATGCAAGACCTTTTTGTTTGGCCACGCATTTGGCAGGCTGGGATAGGGTTAGGTGGGACTGGGTAGGGGGGGTTGGGATGAGTTGATGAGTGGTAGGTGGGGGATAAAGGATGGAGTGAGTAGGTGGTTGGGGGTGATGTTGGGATTTTAAGTTATTTTAACGTGTTTTTATTGTATTTTATATTTTTGATGTTGTAAGCCACCCTGAGTCTATGGAGAAGGGTGGGGTAAAAATGTGAAAAATAAATAAATAATAAATAAATAAATAAATAAAATGTATGCCATTTCTAAACAAAATTAACCCACCTCATTCCCTCCCTATGTTTTAGATCAGTTTTACATATAAGGAAACTAAAGTAGAGAGTCAAAGTACCATCTCAAAGATCAGCAGAGGAGCCTTCTCTTCCATCCTTCTCTCAGGGTTGCCTTCTTTCTTGTAACTAAGGCCCTTTTTAAACGGACACATAGGGGGGTCGGTGTGCGGGTGTGGTGAGTGGGGCAAACGCCGGTTTTGCCGGTTGCTCTGTGTGTGGGTGGTGGGTGGAGGTGGGTGTGCATGGGTGTTCCGCGGGAGCATGCATGCATGCACACCCATCCCCCACCCACCTGCCAGGCATGTACATGAGACTCAACCACACATGAACACCCAGATTTCTGGATGTTCATGTGTGAGTGCTGCCCGTGTAAAAAGGGCCTAAGCTAAGCATGTGCACCTGCAACTTCTCAATTTTGTGAATGTCTCCCTATCCCTCCCTTTGTTCCCCTCTCCGTTATCTCTCCTAGATTGGAAGCCCCTTGGGGTAGGGACCTGTCTCTGATTAATGATTGTACAGTGCCAGGTATAGTGGTGGTGCTAAATAATAATAATAGTAACCAAGGAGATTTGACTCCTAGTTTCCTCTTGGAATACATATATGTATTATAGGATCAAAAAAACTTCAGTTTAAGAAAGGCAGTTAAGGCTCTTACAAATTCAACCATGCTCCAAAAAACATGGGAATTGTAAGTTAAGGCTCCCTCCTTAACATCCGTGCCATGTAAGCAGTAAAGATATTGTAGAGTCTCACATATTGTGCTTGCTTACAACTTATTCTCCATGCACCCACACTTTGCTTTGGTCTTCCAGCCCCAGTCCTCTTTCTCTGAAAGGTAGGGGCAACACTGAAGCTGGGGACAGCAAGCTCCTCCCTGTTCAAATATTATGGACTTGATCCCTGTCTCCACTATAGCCACGATTACTCCTTCATTTACAGCTCCCATCTCAGGCAGCAGCTGTCCCCTAAACCTTGTCCCTGAATCCAGATCACCCCTCTCTCAGCCTTCACCTCCCATATATACCCCCCAGCATCTCAGTGCCACCTCCTATACACTGCTCCCTACCCCATGCTGACTCTGAGCCCTGTTCTCCCATGTACACCCTTCAAGCATCTGGCTGCTCATTGCCCATACACGAACTGCTCTCCACCCCTGGATGCCCAGTCTTGTCTGGCAGTACACATCCCATACCCATCATCCTTGTTCCCCCCATGTACATCCTGCCCCCAGTACTTGGAAATCCCGTTGTCTCCAACCCAAGTGAAAGCACATACAAAAAAATAAATACACTTTGTGCCCACCCCTGGCTGTCCCCTAAACCTCATCCGTGAATACACATCACCCATTTCTCATCCTTCTTCCCCCATATATAAGCCCCCAGCACCTGGGTACTCCATCATACAAACACCATACAAACTGCTCCCCACCCCTGGCTGCCCCCCCCATCCTTGTCTGTGGATATACACCACCCATCTCTCACCCTTGTCCCCAAATATACACCCTTCCCAGCACCTGTCTGCCCGTTGCCGATACATACAGTTTCCCACACCCCTGCTTACCCGCCAGACTTCCCGATGTATACACATCACCCATTTCTCAGCCATGTCCCCATAAACACAAGAGCCTAAGTTGTAAGCAAGCATAAAATGTGAGACTGTACAATGTCTTTACTGCTTACATGGTGCACAAATTAAGGTGGGAGCCTTAACTTACAATTTCCATGCTTTTTGGGACATGGTTGAATTTGTAAAAGCCTTGACTTCTCTCTTAAACTGAAGGTTTAAATCCTATAATTTCAATGTTTTTTGAAAGGGGAATACATTAAATTTCCCCCTCACTCAGAATCTAGTTCTCTGTAACTAAGTGAAGCATGTGAACCTGCAACTTCTCAACCTCATGAATGTACTCTTGTCTCTCCCAATGGTCACTGCTCCCTTGTCTCCCCTCCCTTGACTCTTAGATTGTAAGCCCCTTAGAGGTAGACACCTGTCCATAACTATTGATTGTACAGTGCCAGGTATATAAGTAATAATAATAATTATTATTATATTTATTCAGACAGGCAGCGATCCTCCTTTAATTCATTTAGTTATTCAAATATGTTTATCCTTTAGCTAATTCTAGTTTTAAATGTCTCTCTAATCTAATCTATTAATTATTATTATTATTATTAACAAACATTTATATAGTGCCAGCAGTGTACCTGGCACTTTACAAAGTAATAATTCCTTAATTAATTTTTATTATTCACACACCTCTCTATCCTTAACTCAGTTCTATTCTTTAAATGTCTTTTTCTCCATCCATCCAGCTAGCCTTCCTTAGTTCATTTTTCCTATTTGAATAGGTCTCTCTCTGTCTCCCTTGCTTTCAGACTTTGCTCTTACCCCAGTTGTATTGCCTAGAGACAGGCCAGCCAGACTCTCACACACACACCCTCACTTTAGCACATGAATAGGGAGCTGGAGATATTAAGTAGTAACCCCCCCTTCCCAAGCCCACCACCCCTGGATTTTTAGATTCCCCCACTTAGCGCTTCTCTCCAGGCCCCCAAGACGAACCTCCTAACTCCCAAGCTGAGCTGGGGGCTCCTGAGGCCTTGGGGGGAGGAGGGGGGAGGACAGGTGTCATGGTGGCTGGGGTAGTGCACTGGGCCAGGGCTTAGGGCGTTTATAGACGAGACAAAAAAGGCGGCTGATCCTTCGATCAGCCGCCTTTCTTGCCGCTCGTCTACATGCGTGGCCTGCTTTTTAATCTGCGTCGGAGGGGGCAGGCGATCCTGCCCCCTCCGACGCGGATTCCCGGAGTGCCAGCTTTACGCCGCACTTCCTGGTCCCGTGCGCGAGTGCGCATGCGCAGAAGGGCATGCGTGCGCACTCGCACTCTGCGCCGTGTCTGAACATCAGACACGGCACGCAGAAACGCCGCGGTGGGAAAACCCGGCGTTTCGCGATCCCGCTTGTAAGCGGGATCGTCTATAAACGCCCTCACTGTCATTGCTCTAAACTTTCTCCTCTACCATGTATCACAGGCTGCTCGCAGAAACGCCGCGGTGGGAAAACCCGGCGTTTCGCGATCCCGCTTGTAAGCGGGATCGTCTATAAACGCCCTTAGCCCCACTTTTCCCTGCTTGCCAGCACAGCAGAGGCAGAGTCCCTCTCAGTCTACAGCTGTGCGGGGACCTGCAATTTCAATTAAGAGACTGAGCTTGGATGCTAGGCCCCCAAAGGTATGTCAGCCAGGTGCAGGAGTGCAGGAGAGAGGGGCCTCCAATTTTTACCTCCCAGTGGCAGCCAGGCTGCAGGGACTCACCTGCAGAGAAGGGATCAGGGCTTGAGTGCACCCTGGGACAGAGATGGGGAGCTCTGACTCCTTCATTGTGCCTCTCTCCCTCAATCTCCATAGGGCTTGGAACGTGGTCAGGCCCCAGCAATTGGCCACTGGGTTGTTTTTACCCCTTGGGGGGTCTGATCCTGCACTGGGAAATTTGCCCCTGGTGGCAAGATTGAGCCCAAGCTTGCACACCCTCCCCAAGAGAAGTTGGTCCAATAAAAGAAAAAAATTCCTCAGAGCAACTTTGTTTTCAACTTGGGTGCTGCTAAGTGAGGCCACTTCCTTCCTCTTCAAGGAGGGAATCAGTCTGCCAGGTGGACTCCTTTGCAGAGCCTACTCCCCTCAACACCCCTACATCTGGGAAAGAACAGGCAGTGCAGGACCCCCTCTCCCCAATGTGTCAGTCAGTCTCTCAGTGTCTCTGTGCTCCCGGCACAGCTCTGCAAGGATCTAGAGGGCTGAGAAAGATTGTCAGGGGAGTTTGGGAGCAGGATCATGGTCTCATACCTCTTCCCCCCCTTCCAACCCTGGCCCGTAAAGCAATGCCACCCTCACTTCTTCTCCTCGCCACCTGACCTGGGCCTGTAAATTCCCCACCCCATGTCTCTTTCCTCTGCCCACCCCTGGCCTGAAAAGTGACCTCCACATGCCTCTTCCCCACCCCCCAACCCTGGCCTGTAAAATGCCCCCCACACCTTTTCCCCTTCCCCAACCCTGGCCTGTAAAATGACCCACTTTCCCAACCCTGGCCCCTAACATGACCACTCTGCACCACTTCCCCCTGCCCGACCCAGGCCCCTAAAGTCCCCCAGGACCTGAGGCCCACCCACCACTTGCCTTTTAGGTTGCAGAGGTCTCAGTTTGGCTGCCATCTTCTGGACAGCTCCCACACTGCTGTGCTTCTCTGGGTACTCTGACAGCTGAGCCCACTGCACATGCATAGCATTATGAACGTAAACTCATTCACTTCATAGAATAACATGGGAATTGCAAAATGTCCTAATTTAAAAACTACACCACCAATTTCCCAAACGTAAACAGAAGTGTGGACTAGAATGAGCAGTTTAATTTTCTGACTCCTGTACATCTCCAAAAAATAAGTTAAAACAGATGTAGCCTGGTCGATAGAAGAGCATTGCAAAAGGCAAAAAACACACATTTATCTCTGATTTTCAACTGTCTGTAGCTTTCTTGTTTGTCATCTACTTTGCCTGAAAGTTGGACTGCTTCTGTCCCTTACCCAACCAATCATCCCTACAATCATCTTGATTTTATAATGAATAGAAGTTTCAATGGAGTGACCCAGTTGCCTTAACCATGGCTCGATAATTATACACACTCATATACACAAACACAGGCACACAACAAGAGAGCAGCTGAATATCACAACACCCACAAGATAACTTAGAAGGTCCAAACACTTTATTATTGTCTATTAGTGAAAGTACATTGTTACATATATATAAATACTGGTGTGTTTGTGCAAACCCATATTCCATATGGGTGGATTATTGTCTATGTGTTCTGCCACCTATCTTCCCAAGTAGCTATATCTTCAGTATATTCTCATAGTCACCTGGCTCCTTACCATATGTTCTATTTGTTGCTTGTGTACACATTTGGCTCTCTCTGAGTGCAACCACACAAGACAGGCTGCAGAGGCTACCACTCTTCGAGTAGCTCATGTGCCCACTGCCAGATATTTGGCCTGCTCCACTGTGGGGCAGGTAGCTGGCTGCTTCAGGACAAGTCCATTGGAAAATCCTGAGGATGCGTTGCAGAGCAGTCGGGGTAAGGCTACTCAAGGCGGGGCACACTCAGAGCAAAGCTACAGGGCTGTGAGCAACAGTCAATAGCGCCCATTGCACATGGCCACATCACAAGCTGGCTCTCAGTTGGGCTGGGGGAGGGAGGTGGGGCAGGGGCGGGCTGAGATGGGCGAGGTGGTTGCTCCTGTGGGCAGCACCTCAGTTCCAAAATAGTCCAAGCTGCCCAGCTCCCCCACGCTCGTGCCCGGCGCCCTGTGCTGGCCTCACAGTGTGGCAGGGCCAATTGCCCACCATGGGGATGTGCAGAGATTGGGCCCATTCAGCACATCTGGATGCACCTTTGAGGCTATGGGAGGGTCGGTACTTAAGCGTATGGAAATGAATAAATTGCCATGTGAGAAGCACAGCTTTAATACCTGCTGTTGCACTCCTTCACGTAGGATGGACGGAGAGTGTTGTGCAAGGAAAGGGGGGGTGTCTCCCAGACTCCCGCTGCTTATCAGCCCTTCCTCCAGACTAGTCTAAACAAGTTCTGGGTTTGCATTGGCTGATGCAGAGCAGACATAACAAACTCCTCATTGTACTGACCCTTTGGGAATAAAACACTTGGATCATTATCAAACTGTGGTGGTATCTTTTTTAAGGCACCTATCATTGTGGTCTCTCAGCACTGATAGAATGGGATGTTAACCAACACACTGGTTCAATTAATCTCCATAGTAAATTTCCCTAACCTTCCTAATACGGTTAGACCAGGGATGCAGGTATCCCACTGTGCTTACACTGGCACAGGGTGTCCTAAAGATCTATACCAGGGGTTGGCAAACTGTAGCTTGTGAGATACACGTGGCTCTTGGGCAGTTCAAGCGCATCTCTTGGTCAGGGATGGTCCCATACTGCCTTAATGGTCCTGTTTCTTAGTTCACCACACCCAAGTCTCAGCAGCTGAATTGCAGCTACTACTCAGAATCATAGCAGCCAGATCCAGAGAACACTGGCTCCATCAGCTAATCATGGAGCAGGGGAGGATACACCTGGAAGATGCTTCAAAGGGGCATCTGTATGTCTCTCTTGGCCATATGAAGATTTTGGTACAGCAGCTCTTGGAATTGGAAACTTGCTCACCCCTAATGTATAGTAAAGGTAAGAGTGTGTGAGGAAATCGAACTAGGTGTGTGCTTGACACAAGTACAAAAGTGTAGGGAAGTGTTCTGGTCCTTGCATCCTCTGTGGGGTGTGAACTCCTCATCCAGTAAATCATAAAAGAGCCACCCCCATACAATGTGCTACATCAGACATACCTTTGAGTGCAGCCATTTACACCCTTCCTCAACAGCTCAATGCACCCTCTCTCTCGTGATCCCCCACAGCCTATCTCTGCCTAACACCCTGACACACACAGCACAGCTCTCAAATGCATTTCACACCCACATAAACATCAACTTTTGTCCACAGCTCTGCTCGCTTTCTCTCTCTCTCTCTCACACACACACACACACATACCCTTACCCTCCTCATGTTTATACATTTCCCTATTCACACAACCCAGGTCTCTCATACATCTTCTCTAGTCACACTTACATTTTCCTTTCCTTGAACCTTTGTCATGTGTGACCAGAAGTTACATCGTAGATCAATCCAAGCATTATTATTTGGTTTGCTAGTCTGTCCTTGGAAGGATATGAATGACTGTGCCACTGGTAAGGATCAGGCTGAAAAAGACTCATTCTGAGAAGCAACTGGCTGAACTGCAATCCTGATAGATCACAGAGTCAGACTATTAGCTGCTGCTAACCATCTTGCTATAATGGCAGGTGATTAAAAAAGCAGCCTAATAATTCCTTCCGCATTTCTAATTTCTTATATGTGCAGACAGACGCTCTCTGTCTTCCTTGCAGTTTGCATTGCTTGGGCCTAGAGTGCTTGTCTGCCCTGCACTTAGATTGCTAGAGGCCTCTTTCTAACTCGAGGTCATTCCTAGCTGCATAAAGCTCCAAGCACCCCACTGGGAATTGCCCACAGGAACCTAGCCAGTGCTTCCCATCTACTCCCAGGCTAGCACAGGCTATCAGCTTGACAGAGGAAGCTGCAGCAGCAAGGTGTGCACAGAGGCCGAAGCGGATTAACAGAGAGGCTGACAAGGAAGGAGACAAAGATGAGAGGGCTGAAGCACTATCTGACTATTGCTTCGCCAGTAGCTCAGAGACTGTTGTCACGTATACAGGGGCAGTGATGAGTCTACAAAGCTGCAACACCTCTTCTTCTAGACTACATGGTTGGTGATCCCCTCTTCTAACACACAGTCTACTCAGATTGCTAGCTAGCCACCCCTAGCCCTTAGAGGCTGCAATGCTGAGGGATGAACTATCCCGATGCTTCTGCATTCCAGCAGAGCAGGAGAGTGTGTGTGTGGTGTTACTTGTCTTTCTGCCTGTGATAGTCACTTCCTACATTTAGCACAGGGATGAGTAGTCCAAGCAGCCACCTCTTCCCAAAGACCTCCTCCAGGTTCTTCCTCCAGGGCCGGGCTCGTACCACCATCCCTTTTCGCACCTGGTATCGAGTTTGCCCTCGTAAGATCAGCAGCATCTGGTGGCAACAGAAACCAGCACAGGCAAGTCCAATGCCAAGCCAGAGGTACAGCATGAGGATGACAAACATTTCAGAGCTAAGGAGAGCACCTGCAGACACCCAGCCAGGAGAAGGGGAAGAGAAAAACAAAGCATTTCAGAGACACCCCACATTAGTACATTGTCCACCCAGGAGCAGTCAAATCAGAGAGCCCTGTGACTGAACCACACACTGGAACAATTGAAGGAAAAGTCATAGAAGGGAAGCATAAAATGAGTTATTCTAATTGGTGTGAAGTATTTCTTTCATGATAATCAATACAATTAACACAGCTGGGGAAAATATTAAAAATGCAAAGTTCTTTTGTTTAAACACTGTTAATATTTGGTTCTGGGTTTGAAGGGCATGTTCTGTGTTATATAAACTATGATTTTTTTAAAAAGGACTATGGCCACAATCCAGTTACTCTGGAGTGGCCCCACTGAAGCCACAGGACCTAAATCACTAAAACAGGTCTCAAAAGCAGCTTCAAAAGAGTAATAGACAGTGTCTGCTGTGGCCTGGCAGACATGGGTTTGCCATGGCCACCATGACTGCCCATCATGGTGGGGAGCAGGACAGCCCAATTGCCGTTATTGGACTTGGGGAGTGCAGTCTCTGAATCGTCAGGGGCTGCACTCCGCATGGACCATCTGAATCATAGACCATGATCAATACCTGTCTGTGCCTCTGTTACCTAATGAACACTGAGAAGTATCAGTCTAATGGCAGTCTCCACTGAGAGGCCCTTCACAGTTAGAGAAATATGGAAACAGTGGCAGCCTTTTTTTATAAACAGTATTTGGGGGGTGGGGATAATAATCTATACTATACAGATAACATAATTATGGACCAGAACCTTAGCTGAAGTAAACTGTATCAACTTCAGTGGAAATATGCTGATTTACACGAGCTAAAGATCTTCCCATATTCTTTATAGCATTTCTGTAACTCTCAAATGTAACATAAGTTATAACTAATTCCTTTTAGGGTGAGTTTTAAATGAACCTTGCTAATGTTATCTTTGCCACCTAAAGTCAACACTGTAGAAAGGATGCAGCAGCTCATTGTTACTCTAATCTAGGAGTGACCAGATGTACAACAGTGCACCCAATCTACCTTTTCCTGGCATCAACCTAAGATGGTTTACTGGGACCCCGACTTGGACCCCACTCCAAGCCAGAACGCCTTCCAACAGCTCCTAGAGATGCTGTGCTCAGAGAGAGCTTTCCTCACTGCACCAGAGGCACGCTCCCAACACCTCTTACACACACACCCAGGCGCTTCACGTGGCATTGGTCCCACTCTCTTCTGTGCAGGTGCTTTCCAAGGAGCCAGCCCCTGAAGCCGACTAGAAAGTAGCTCTCAGTCCACCAGTGGACTGTGATCAATATCTAGACTTGGCCACTCCTGCTCTAATCCAAGGACGGGAAATCATTTCCCCCTTGGGAGCCACTTTGAAAATTAGTACGAGTTCTGTGGACCAGTTAGGAGTTGAAAGAGGGGAATCACAGAAGGGCAAGCTCAGGATAGGGAAGGGAAGGGAAAGGAAAGGGTCCATATCATGGATGTGACCCACCCACAAATCCATGCCCAAACCTTAAGTAATACCCTCTCACCTCTACTGCTTTCCTCCTGTGTGTGCTCCTTCAGTGTTCAAGGCACGGTAGGAGCCAGAACCAGGAATTGGAAAGGGCCAAATAAAAACTGGCTGTGGGCTGCATTTGGCCCACAGGCCAAGTGTTCCCCATCCGTGCTTTAATCCAAGCCTCTCTCATCAGGAGTCACCAGAGGCAGTGGAATTACACCAGTCCAAAGTAAGAACTGAACAGCTCTGCCCCTTTGGCCCTCAAACCCCCACTCCCTGGAATTAAGGAGCCAAAACAAAGAGGAGACTGTTCCCCAGACTCCAACTGGATGTGTCCCCTCCTCCATCCCTGTTTTTAGACCACTGACCACAGAAGTAGTGCAGAAGTCCAGACTGTTGGGACTACCCTAGTCCCAACAAACTGATAGTCTCTCTCTCTCAGCAGGATCCACTCTAAGGAATAATGCAAGGGTTCTGGTTGTAGGGATTTCACAGGCAATCCTACCCTAGTCTCACTCAGCAGGATCCACCTTCATGATAGTGCAGGAGATCTGGTTGTAGGGAGCTCACAGACAGTCCTCTCTCAGCAGGATCCAACCTAAGGAACAGTGTAGAGGAACTGGCTGTATCTTCTACCCTCTGGAAATGCTGTAATTTAATTGCCTAGGACTGCTGGCTGCTACAGAATTGCACTTTGCATTCACTTCAGGTCCTGGACTTGGCTGGGTGGGGACATTCAAAGGATGACTTGTTCTAACATGAGGAGATTGCAGCATCTGGCTACTCAGAGACTCTCCTGGAGACTTGAAAAAGACATTGGAACCATTAAACATTGTTGTTTTTAATGCAGTGTCCTCTTCTACCCTTGTCAGGTCTCATTAACCTCAGCAAGCATCACACACAGTATAGCAAGGGGAGAGCAGTCTCCTTAGTAAAGTGCAGAATAGAATAGTCATGCCAGTTCTCTTCCTTGTGAGAGTACTTTTAAATACTGAATAGGAAGTTCAGACACAAGTACTTATTGGAAGCCTGGGTGACAGAGAGTGGTTGCTTTTTATGGCAAAGGCTTGAGCAGAAATAGCAACCAGACATTTTTCTGGGATGTTTTATAAAAAGGCTGCAAGCTTGATTTGGGGTCATGCTACTGAAACTCTTCACACTGTGAAAAGCAGCACCTCTTGCAAGACTAAAGCTTCCCTAAGCCATGCTTAACATAGACAAGGACTTTTAATCTCCTTCTCAGGGTACCCAAATACACTTCTGGATTTTTTCAGAGGATTCCAATCTGACCTATCTTTGCAAAGTTAAATACAGCCAGGCCAATACCTCTCACCTGCCCATCATTCCCAGGAGCCATTTGAGACCCAAATTTACTTCCTTTCCTCATGACCCTGATGTCATCTCACTCTTATAAACACGAGCTGTTTATGTCATGAATCATGACAGTGAAATTATAGATCCTGGACCAGATTTTGAAATCTACTCTGGGCTCTTGTGCACCAGTGAAGCACAGATTCTGACTGTAGCGGGCTAGCCAGACAAAGATTCCCTCAGCGGCAAAAGGACATTGTTAACCAGGAAACATGCAGCTGACATAAAACTAGCAGCCTGTTCCCTGCCCCCAAATATATGGGGCAAAAGAAAATGTGTTGAGTTGGAAATCGGCTCTGCTATGATGATCCTCTGCTGGTTTATGGTGCCTTAGGGACATACACTAATGTGAGAAGTCAGAACTCCACTCCAGTTCATGGCCCTGGACTGAACTAAGGGCAGACATTTTCTTACCAGAATTATGATTGTTACTCTCTGGCCTGAGGCCTCCAGTCAGACATCTTAGTCTTCAGGTTAACAAACTCAGGGGAAAAACCCAGAACATGTCTTATTTCTACAAGGAGGAGAGAATACCAGGGGAGCAGTACCCCACATGCCCCCTCAGCTATAGGCCTGCCTCCAGGGCATCCCAAGCTCAAGGCAAATAGATCCAATGTTTCTTTGTTTAAAATATAGCTCTCTTTGGGGAAAGGACTCCCTAAAATAATATTGCAGGGCTACATGATTATTGTGTCTCAATGGCAGCCATACCAAGTCTGCTCTTTCCCCAAGCAAATTAATGTTTGTTAACAGCCAATCCTGCAAGCTCAACCTGGAACCTTAAATTCAAGTGGGACCCTTCTTGCCCATGCACCACCAAATAAAGATTCCACAATCAGAACACAAGAGCTGCTCTACTGGGTCACACAAGTGGTCCACTTTGAAAACTAGTACAACCTTGAGCTCAGTATTTCAGTTCTTGCAGGTAGGAACAGGATCCAGGGGCAGATCCAGGGAATGGAGGGGGGGGGGAGCACATCAAAACTAACCATATGTTGTATTTTGCCCCTGGACCTGGGGTTCCCCACCCCTGATCTAGTCGAATACCTTGTCTCTGACAGGACCATCACCAGATGCTTCAGAAAAAGTATACAAACACAGAGGATATGTGGAGGGTATCATTCCTCATCACCCACACCCAGCTTTTGTCAGACAGACATTGCATCCCCCAACCAAATTGGTTGATAGCCATTGGATACTATGGATAGTCCTATTCTATCATTTTTGAAATCCAGTTATGCTACTGGCCTTCACAACATCCCATGGCAATGAGTTCCACAGGGTAATTTTGCCTTGTGTAAAATGCTACTTGCTTCAGTTTGTTTTAAACATGATACCAAATAAGACACCTGCCATTTCGGGCATGGAAAAGGATAAAGAATAGCTCCATATTGACGTTCTCCACAACACTTAGGATTTTATAAACCTCAGTTGTCTCTTTTCTAACCTGAAGATCCCCCTAAAAACCAGAGTTGACAATTCAGTTAATGATCCAGGAGCTGGAATACTCCCCACATCCCTTTGCCCAGGCCTGAATTGGTAACAGGAGTGCAAAGTAGGAACGTCTCTTGGACATGGAGCAGACATGACTGATGCGCCCAGACAGCTGGTCTGCTGGGTAGAAAAATGACATTTCAGACTGCCACTGTCAGAGCTGAGCTGCACTTTAACTTTTCTGCAGTGGCTTTCATTTTAGGGTGGTGTCTTACATTTGGGTCTTGAGAGAAGAGGGTGGCAGAAGGGATCTGAAGGTCTGGTGAGATGGAGTAGGAGGAATAGCATGGGGAGAAGTACAGAGAAGCAGGGGTAGGGAAATGTTCCCTGGACCCACTTGCTTTTGGTCTATGCCCCCTACAGGAGTGAAACCAATTAACTGTGAGTCTTTGGCTGGTTTTAGGACAGTGACTGTCACCCTGTTGGGTTTTTTTCCCTGTTGTTTTTTTTCTGGGGTCCATAGAGAACTACCCTTAAACCTTGTTTTCTGCTAGATTGTATTAAGTGAAGCTAAAAATAATCATTTCCTTGGATCCATTTTCCATGTGAGCACTTGCTGCTACTGCCATGAGGAGGGAGATTAGGGCCCTGTGGGAACAGGAAGGCAAGGGGGTACAGCTGGGGACAAAGGGAGTGTGTGCAGGAGACAATCTCTTGATTGGGATCTGTGCCCTGCCCCTCAAGAAACTCTGGAACTATTTCCAGCCTCCCTCATCCCTGTGCCTAAGGCCAATGAATGAAAGCCTCTTCCTCCAATTTCAGTGTGGACAGCAGATCTGACCTCTACTGCCTGGCTCTAGGAAGAATCACTCAGGCACTGGCAAATAGGAAAGGGACTCTGGCTAGAGCCTCGAGTGGGTTCAGCATCCTTTCCAGTGGGCCTTTACAAGCACTTGATTAAATAATGCCTGGCTCTGACACTGGCAAGGGGCTCCAGAGATGGGCTAAGGGAACATCCTCCCAGCCCCAACCACTCTCCTTTGGGAAGGGGCAATACCCTAGTCATTTGGGCAGAACTGGTTGTTAAAATCCTACCATCATCAGGGCCTGTGTTCACTGAGTTTTCTTGATTGCCAGGTGGGCATAGGCAGTGTGGCACTCAGCTCTTGCAGAACCAAGTGTTAATTAGTTGGGCTTTTGGAAATGGCAGCTCAGGGCAGAGGGACACTGGCGCTGCTCCCAGCAGGACAGACAGAAGCTGCTTACCTGAGAAGAACTGACTGATGGAGTGAGGCAGGAGAGTGAGGAAGGCCAGGGGGTTGGCAAAGGAGAGGGTGAGTGCCGCAGAGATGTAAGCCAGCCCTGCCACCAGGGAGTCGAGACAGGCCAGAGAGGTGTAAAGACAGAACATGATGAAGTTGCGCATGTTCCTGCTCCCAATGCAGTTCCCTGTGAAGAAACAGTGATGGTCATGCCTTTGGGTGAGCCGGGCACACAGTCTGCAGAAGTGGGTGCTGGGCCCTGTCGAGCCAGAGGGGGACCTGCTGCTTCCATCCTCTGGCCAGTTCGAGTACAGGCACCTGCCCAGGTCAGCAGGCGAGTTCTGGATCACCAGGATGTAGTTGCCCACGGCATTGGCAGAGAGGAAGAGGAAGAGGGCTCCATGCAGCAGAGCAGGAGAGAGCAATGGGGTGGCGGAGGGGTCTTTGCACATGCTGGGGATGAAGAGAAAGAGCTGCAGCACGAAGGTCACTAAGGAGATGCACAGGAAGTAGGCTGGAGCCACCACATTGAGCACCCTGAGAATTAGCATTGTGCATTACATTCCTGCGGGGAGAGCAAAGAGAGCACATATGACTTGCCGCCCACTGCATGCTTGCTGTTTTCCACTACACCTGGACATGCCCTTCTGACCCACGATCCCACTCCACCAGCCCCTCCGGGACATGCCCTTCTGCCCCACTCCGCCAGCCCCTCCTGGATATGCCCTTCTGCCCCACTCCGCCAGCCCCTCCGGGACATGCCCTTCTGCCCCACTCCGCCAGCCCCTCCTGAGCATCCATGTCCTTCCTGATCCCCCCGTGCCCCGCGCCCGCAGTTTCTCCTGAACATGCCCCCGTGCCCCGCCCCCGCAGCCCCTCCTGGACATGCCCTCGCCTCCCCTCCCCCAGCTCCCCGGCGTGTGACAGACAGAATCTCCCCAGGGAGCGATTGCTCTTTATTGCCTGGATGGTGCTTTCGTAGCCCCAGCGTCCGCTCCAGGGAGCTCTCAGACAGCCTTTCTCGGGGCTGCCGTCTCCGGAGGGCTTCCGCTGCATCGGCACCGAGCTTGCTAGCTTGCTTGGATCGGATCGGATCGGATCGGCTCTGTTTGGCACGGGAGCGGGTCAGTTTGTTTGGATCGTCTGGGAGAAAGGGGCGAAAAAAGGGAGGGAGCTGCTCTAATCCGCTGCAATACGGATCAGATGCGATGCTCTAATTTATCCTCTCAAGCCACCCATCTGCAGATTACCTCCGGCCGGGCTGCTCTCTCTGCCTGCACACAAAACAGCTGCTGGGAAAGTGGTACCCAGCTGCAGCCTCCAGCGGGGAGCTCACAACTCTGCCCGCCCGCCTGGCTGTGCCTGCCTGGGTCTGATCGCTTAGTCGATACCAGTGATTATACGAAACAATCCCCACCCCACCCCTTTCCGCCCTTCAATCAATCCGGTGGCGGGAGGCAAAAGCCGCGCCAAGCGCTGTCTCCACAGGTCCCTTCGGGCCGCGGTTCCCTGTCGCCTGCTCTTTCCCAGGGCAAAGCCATGCCAGGGATGGGAGGGGGGAACGGTTTGCAACTGACCCGGAAAAAACATCCATGAAAAATAAATGTAGCGGCCGCGCAACCGGCTCAGGCTGCAAACAAGCGAAGGCAACTTCGGGCTGGAGCTGCAGTGGGAGCCAACCTGGCCCGTCAGCTTCCCACATCTTTCTCCCAGGCTGCTGCCTGACACCGGGCACTTTCTCTGGGGCCGCGCCGTAGTGCTGCTGGCTGAGTTCTGGGGACTCCCCCAGGAGTCTCCCCACCTCACCCCCGGTCTGGCTCTGTCTGAGCCTAGCTCTCCATAACCTTCCATTCCCTTGAGTCTTGATACCTGGGTGCCTGGAGCTGGAGGCTGCTGATGTCCCTTCAGCTCCCACCGGCGTCGCGGAGCTCCAGGCCAACTGCTGCCTCTGTTCAGCAGCCGCGCTGTGAAGAGCAAAAGCTCGCGAGCAGGGTCCCTGGAGCACCACTACCAGCCACGGCAGCAGCACAGAGCAGCCCTCCTCTCCGCACCCCCGCCAGGAGCCTCCCTCTCTCTACCGAGCCTCCCCTCAGCACCCCCTGCAGGAGTCCCTTCAACACCCGCGTGAGTCCGCCCTCTCTCTGCCGAAGAGCTGTCCACCCCCACGCCCAGCACGAGCTAGGGAGCTGTCCCTTCAGCACCCCCACCTCTCGCCTTCTCTGAGAGGCTGAGTCGGGGGCAGCTCTCCCTTCAGCACCAGCCGGACTCGGTCCAGACACCTGGGGTCCCAACCTCATGCGCAACGTGAAGCGTCAGCACTCCCGGGACCCCACCCGCAGCGAGAGAGATTTTGAACAAGGCAGGCACTCACCGGGAGTCAAAAGAAGGTTCCGTCTGCTGCAGTCCCGCCACAGGATGCTCTGCTACCAGGTACAAGGAAAGTGCTGCTTCGGCAGCTGCCGCAGAAAGGCTGAAAGGATGGAGATGTCTCGCCTGCCGCCGACCCGCCACTCACTGACAGAGCATTTCCCCCCCAGCTCCGGCTGAACAGCTGGCAGAGGTCGGAAAGTCTGGCGGGATTTCGTTGGGCTTCTATCCTTCTCTTGCAGAGTGTAATCGACACCCAGGAGCTCTCCAACACGCAGGTGAAATGGGGCGCGGGGGCCGGGGTGGTTTCAGATTGGAAGGTGGTCGGTGTCCTGTTCCTCACGCTGGCTCCAAACTGTCTGGACCGATATTTGTTTCTCTCATATGCATAATCAGTGAGGAGCTAACACACACCTTCTTCTCTTACATAGACACAGTCCACGTCCATGTGCACAGACATGCACCACATACACTACACATGCATGCACACAGAATGCACCTGACACACACAGACACACCACACATGTATGCACAGACATGCATGCAACATACACATTCTACATGCACAGACACACAAACATGCACTTCCACAAATACACTTTACATGCATGCACTCAGTACACACATTACATACGTATGCACACAGATGCAGATCATACACACCCAAGCACTAGACTACACATGCATGCACACAGACATGCACTTAATACATTCACAACCCCCCCACACACACACACAAAACACATGCTTACAGACTTGCACCCAACTCAGTACCCATTCTGTATGCATGCACACATGCTCCCAGTACATAAGATGCATGCAAACAAACATGCACCCAATAAACACTCGTTTTGCACATGCATACCTACACACACACACACACACACACACACACACTTCCATGTCCTTGCTGAGAAATGTCTATTTTCTAAAGGGGCACAAGGTGTTTTCTCTAAATTAATGTTTTTAAGTGATGGAGACTATGGTTCAAATCCTAAGCAGATATCAGGAAATCCAGCCGGAAGGTATGAAATACTAAGGTTTCTTGCCTGGTTTTGCCACACACAGAGACACACATGACCAGCGTGGATTTGGGGGGAGGGTATTTTAGACATAAATAACTTTTCTCCTACCTCATTTTCATGAGCTGAGGGGAAAGGTGGGCTTTACCTGCCATCACTGTGCCCCTATCCTGCTCGTCTCCTTTTCATGACTCTACAAATCTTCTTACTATTTCCTTGACTCATTGATTTAATGTAAGGTGAGCCTTACAAATAAGGAATCTATGTCTACCACTCCCAGATTCTCTTTTTAATCAGACACTGTTTTCTCCATATTTTAGCAGCGTACATCAAAATAAACAAAATGTATAGAAGCCTTTTCATGTATCTGAAAGGATCTCAGACTGAAGGGAATGAATAACATGAAAGGCATTCATCTTTCCTATACAGGCAGCACCACAAGCTATAGTTTATTAATGAAATGTATAACAGAAAGTGAAATTTTCCCACTGGAATGGAATCGTGGCAAAGTAATTTGGGCTCTCATTAAAATGCTCTTCCAGATTATTTTGCTCACAGTTTTGTCCCTAGCAAAAAAAGTAATGGATTTTCAGATTGAGAATATAACTATTTTCTTTCCTTTACACACACACTGTGTCTGTGTGTGTGTGCACACGTGCAGTGAGAGATTGTGGGAGTAATTCATCCCTGGTGTAGCTATATTGACAGAACAATCCTCCACTATTTAAGTCAGTGTGAGCTTTTCCATTGACTTTAATGGCAGAGGATTGGCTTTACCCCATTGTGTGAGAGTCAGGAAGATTAGCTTGCTCACTCACTGAAATAAGAAGAAAAACAAGGCATTTTTTAAATATTTCAGGAACTGATATTTTGGTTTGCTTTCCCTTCACTCCCCACAAGTAAATAAGAACATAAGCAGTGCCATACTAAGTCAGAACAATGATCCATCAAGCCCAGCATCCTGTCTCTGACAGTGGCCAATCTTGGTCTCTTGGGAGAAGTACCCAACAGGTCACAATGGACAATCCATTCCCTGTTGTTCCAGCCCCCAACAGTAAGAGGTAACGTCCCACAAACCTATTTGGCTAATAGCCATTAATGGACCTATCCTCCAAGAACTTATCCAATCCCTTTTTGTAACTAGCTACACTACCAGTCTTGACCAATTCTTCTGGCAGCAAATTCCATAAGTTAATTGTGCGCTGACTCAGTGAAAAAAAATACTTTCTCTTATTTGTTTTAAATCTGTTGCCAGTTAATTTAATGGCGTGTCTCCTGGTTCTAGTATGGTTAGAGAGGGTAAATAACCACTCCCTATTTACTTGTTCCACGATTTTATGAACGTCTATCATATCCCCTCTCAGTCATCTCTTCTCCAAGCTGGAGCTCCAACTTATCAAGCCTCTCTTTATATGGGAGCCATTCCATACCCTTGATAATTTTTGTTGTTCTTCTCTGTACCTTTTCTAGTTCTACTATGTCTTTTTTTAGATGGGACAGGGACAACAAGAACTGCAAACAATACTCCAGGTGTGGTCCTACTATTTTATATAGAGGCGTTATGATATTTTCAGTTTTATTTTCTATCCCTTTCCAAATGATTCCTAACGTTCTGTTTGCGTTTTTGACTGCTGCCACACATCGAACTGAGGATTTCAATGTATTGTCCACAACAGCGGCGGCCCTAGGCTGAGGGTGCCTGGGTCAGTGCCCTGCCCCCGCTCTCCCCCGTCCCACTGACAGTAGCGCTCACCAGCTACTGTCTCACTAGCGCTACTGTCAGTGGCACCAGGGACGGGGAAGAGCGGGGGCAGGGCACAGCGCTCACAGACTGAGCGCTCTCTGCCTCTGTCTCTTCAGGCTGCGCAGCCTGCAGAGACAGAGGCAGAGAGCGCTCAGTCTGTGAGCGCTAGCCTCTGCCTGCCCTTCGGACTCCAGAGTCTGGAGTCACAGAAGGGACAAACTTAGCCTGAATGCGAGCTGGGCGGCTCAGCGTTCAGTCCAAGTGCGCCGCTAGGGAAATGAAATTTCCCTAGTGGCTGCTTTGCATTGAGGCTATGGGCTCAATGCAAAGCCTCAGTTGGGCATTCGGTGGAGGTGCTCGGCAG
This sequence comes from Sphenodon punctatus, assembly GCA_003113815.1. Taxonomy (NCBI): domain Eukaryota; kingdom Metazoa; phylum Chordata; class Lepidosauria; order Sphenodontia; family Sphenodontidae; genus Sphenodon; species Sphenodon punctatus. The sequence goes on along the minus strand of QEPC01001665.1, from coordinate 4,493,506 downwards.
CGTGAGGTGCTGCAGGCTCATGCTTGAACTGAGTTAAGCATGTGCTCCACAGCACATCTCCCCACCAAGTGCCTCCATTGAACAGTGAACTGCCTGTGGTGCCAGCCCAGCAGTCAGTCCCCGGGAGGGACCCCCACGACAACGGTAAGTAAACATGTGCAGGGGAGTCAGGGAGCAGAGGCTGGGGGCCTGGGATGGAGGGGGGAGGGTGTGCGAGACTGGGGAATGAGGGGGGTGGGTGCGCACACCCACCCTCCCCCCCATTCCCCAGTCTCACACACCCTCCCCCCCTTCCATGATCCCAGGTCCCCCGCCTGGGAGACACTGGGGAAGGGGGGGTGAACAACTTGGGGGGGGACTCGGAAAGCAGAGGCTAGGGGCCTGGGATAGAAGGGGGGAAGGTGTGCTAGACTGGGGAATGGGGGGGGAGGGTGGATGTGCGCATCCCCCCTCCCCCCCATTCCTCAGTCTCTCACACCCTCCCTCCCTTCCATGATGCCAGGCCCCCAGCCTGGGAGACACTGGGGAAGGGGGTGAGAGGAGTGGGGGCTAGAGGGTTTGAGCAGGGGGAGCTGGGAGCCAGGATTCCTGGGTTCTCGGGGAGAGGAGTGGGGGCTAGTGGGTTATATCAGAGGGGTGCTGGGACCAGGACTCCTGGGTTCTCGGGAAGGGGAAGTGGGGGCTGCTAGTGGGTTAGAGCAGGGGCTCGGGGGTCTGGGAGCCAGGTCTCCTGGGTTCACTGGGAGGGGAGTGGGGGCTAGTGGGTTAGAGCAGGGGCCTGGGAGCCAGGGTTCCTGGGTTCTCAGGGAGGGGAGTGTGGGCTAGTGGGTTCATGCAGGGGGGACTGTGTGTGGTAAAATTGAGGTTTGGAAATCCTGATAGAGATGTCACTGCAAGTCATGCGATTTATTTCAATTGTGTTCAAAATGCTGGAAATGGGATGTGCATGGTAAAATTGATGGGTCCCTGTGTTTTGGGTTTATACATTATTTATTTTAAGCTTGATGTGCATGTAGACTGTGCTTTCTTCCATCCAATGTTAACCCTGGGAACTCCTTGCTGCTGGGTTATGCCAGTGTTTTTCCAGTTTTGCCAGTGTTATGCCAGTGTTTTGGGTGTTTCCCTGTGTTT
>QEPC01001665.1:4449956-4484361 GCA_003113815.1 Sphenodon punctatus | reverse complement strand
TTGCCCCCTCCCTTCGTACCTTCAAGTCCCTCCTCAAAACCCACCTCTTCCGCTCTGCCCTTCCTAACTCCTGCTAATCATCCCCACCCAAGATTATCCCCCACCTGTTAACTGCAAACTCCCATAGTACTGTAACCAAGCTAAGAACGTGTACCTGAGTTCTCACATCCTCATGATTGTTGCATCCCTTGTCTCTACCTCTGTTCCCCCTTCCCCTGTCTTTTAGATTGTAAGCGCTCAGGCAGGGACCGTGTCTATCTTATTCTCTATAAAGCACCAGGTACATCACTGGTGCTATATAAATGCTTATAATAATAATAAGGGAGAGCAGCGGGAGGCTGAGCGGGGATTGCTCCAAGCTCCAACTTACCTGAAACACCTGTGTGGGGCGACTCCAGGGGCAGTGTCTTGTTCCTGCAAAGAAGCCAAGCAGCACTCTGGGGGTTTGAGAGCAGCGGGAGGCTGAGCAGGGATTGCTCCGAGCTCCAACTTACCTGAAACACCTGTGCAGGGCGACTCCAGGGGCGGCGTCTTGTTCCTGCAAAGAAGAAAAGCCAAGCAGTACTCTGGGGGTTTGAGAGCAGTGGGAGGCTGAGCGGGGATTGCTCTGAGCTCCAACTTACCTGAAACACCTATGCGAGGCGACTCCAGGGGCGGCGTCTTGATCCTGCAAAAGAAGAAAAGCCAAGCAGTACTCCGGGGGTGCCAGAGGCATGCGCCGAAGGGCTGCGCGCACAAGGGTGCGCCCTTTTGCGCTCCCTTTGGCACGACTCAGTGCAGGAGCAGGTCCCTCTGCTGGGTCGAGGAATAGGAGGTCAGGTCAGAACTCCAATGGCATCCGTTGACCAGGGTGGGGGGGAATATGGTGATGGGAGGTCTTTGCCTTTAAGGCAACTAACCCAAGGATGGTTGGACCCTTTCCTTGGTAGGCGAGCTCCGGGGGTTGGGGAAGGGGAGCCCCCCCTTCCTCTTGCCCCACGGCCAAAATCTGCCCCCATGATAGAAGGGGGTTCTTTGCCCCACAGAGGAGCCCAGACACCGCCCCCCCCACATGGGTCTCTTTCCGGGTTAGAATTAAGAGCTGACTTGGGTTCTGGGGGGGGAGACCCCAATGCTGGGGGACAGATTGACTACATTTCTTACGGAACATATAATGCTGACTGGTGAAACAGTGCAGTACATGTTCTGCAAACTCTCGCATATGCAATCCAAAGTTGACTCCGTGGAGGGGATGTTCCGGGGATTATGACTGCGGAGGCAGGGGGGGGGCCAAGGGCTCCATCTTTGATGTCTGCAATGGGCCTACTGAGTAGGAATGGCCCCAATGTGGCTGGACCCTCCCCTTTGCCAGTTTGGACAGCTGCTGTAGAGTGGCGACCTGTTGTTCCCCAGTTAGCCCGGGGTTCTGGTCACCAGACCCCAGTTCTGCCCATAATCTGCACAGAGTCCGCCAAAACATTTGGTCTCCTCCTGGAAGCTCTGTTTTTTACTGTTGGCTCGAAAGGTGGGCACCCTGCCCCAGTATGGGGCACTCCCTTAGAGATAGCTGACCATTTAAGGTCCCTTCTGTGGAAAGTGGGGATTATAAGCAAAGATATAGTGTCATGTGATCACTTATTGGTCTCTGAGGACAAGAAAATGATCCTGGTTATATTTGTATCATCTGAGTTACCAAATCGCATTTTGAGACGTAGGACTCCTTTGGAATGGTACGCGATTATAGTAGCTAGAGCGTATCAGATTTTACCTCCAGTCCAGGGAAAGCATCTGGGGGCTCTCCAGGACGTGAGATCTAGGAGCAGGGTGGAAGGGAGCCCCCAGCTAATACCAATAGGGGAGGAGAGTCTCAATCAGCGGGGGGGGGGCCCTCTAGAGAGATTGGCCCCCCGATTCCACCAAGGAGAAATGTGAGGGGATTGCCAGTGGGTAGAAGGATTTCCCTGGTGGAGGTTCCAAATCAGGCTGTAGAGAACCAGCCCATAGCAGAGGGGGGTGGTGCCCCATCTCATCATCCACCCCGGAGCAGTTTAGTGAATGCTCCAGCATCTCCCTCAGCGATTATGAAGGCCCGTTGCTTCCAGAGACTTGAGTCTCTATATGTGCAGCTGGGGGATCTAAAAGCCGAGCTCACTAGGGGAGAGGATGGGTCAGGCAATATGGGCATAGCAGAAAGACCAATAGTAAACCATTTTTCAGTGACTCCCGCCCAATCTAGGGCATCCCAGGTATCCACTCCGATTAAATTCTCAATTGAGCTTCCACCGCTGGGAGGTCGTTTGACGGAGAGTGATATGGAGGGAGTAGCCAGCCCCCTGAGGATATCGGTCATTGCTGATACTAAGGGCCTTTCAGCTTTAGAGGGGTCGGAGGAGCATAGCGTGAAATCGTCTGGCCCCCTCCCCCTCCAGGGCCATGGGGGAGGGATAACTTCCCCACTCCCCTTGTCATCTCGGCTATCGGGGCTCTCCCAGGGATCACTCTCTCCTGTTAATAAAACTGAAGCTAGTTTAGTCCAAATGGCTAACCATTCTGTAGCCATGCAGGCGAAGAAGGTTCATCAAGCAGTGAATGAATCCTTCGCCATGAATCATATAGGTCGGGTATTAAGGCAGCAGTCTAAACTCCCAGCTCGTCCCGCCAAACAATGACTAATGTCCAGCCGGGGTACCTCTTTATTATCACTTGTCTCTTGGAATGTGTCAGGATGGAGGGTTCATCAACCTGACTCTGATTTTTGTAATTGGTTATCCCCACATGATATAATTCTAATCCAGGAAACCTGGCTGATGGAACCCCCTACACAGAAGGTTTGGAGAGGGTTTGATACATATTGGTTAGAGGCCAACTTGTTCGGATTGCATGGTCGCCCCAGTGGGGGACTGGCCTTTCTTATATCTACTAAGCTTAATGCTCAGGTTACGTGTCTTAATTTTATTAAAGCTTATTTATATTTATTACATTGCGTTCTTCCCTCTGGGTTGGAGGTGATTATTGGGAATGTGTACATCCCGCCCGATCGTTCAACCTATTACAAACTCGATATATGGGATACTTTATTGGACCAAATTCAAACAGCAGTTATGAGGTTCCCAGCAGCTGTCCTCATAATGGGAGGTGATTTTAATGCACGAATGGGGAATCCAGAGGATATGCAGGAAGTTCTTAGTACAGAGGATATATCGGACCTTTTGTACATACCACCTCGACATTCTAGGGATCGGGTGGTGGGTTCCAGGAAAGCTCAAATGGATCACCTGATGGGTGAGATAGACCTGGTTATAATTAATGGATGGGTGGAGGGGGATTTGGAGGGAGAATTTACCTTCCACTCCCCCCAAGGCTCTAGCCTAATTGATCTTTTTTTGATGTCATCATTTTCCTTCCCCATGATTGTCAGGCTGGAAGTGGTGCCCTACCCAATGTCTAGCCATTTACCTGTGGTTTTGGTTCTGGAGGAGCCTAACTCCGGGAGGGATAGGAATCACGCAAAGACGAGCTTGGAGGGGGTGGGAGAAGGCCCCCGGGTGGTGCGGTCTAAATGGTCCGAGGACCTGGCAGTGGCTATTGATCTTTTCACCATGTCTCCCCCAGTCCTAAGCCTCCTTGGGAGGATTGGAGAGGGTGGGAGGGAAACGGTGGAATGTTTTGAAGGTATAATAGCTCTGCTCACCCCTATCATTACCAAGGTGAACGAGGCCTCTTCTATGGGAGGCTAGAGAATGGCTGGGCTCCCAACTTGGTACGATTGGGAGTGCCGGAGAGTTAGATCAGTCCTTCACAGTGTGGCAAGAGAGCTTAGGGCTAAGCCTAACCAGGCCTTAAGAATTAGGATGTCGAGGCTGCGGACGGAATATAGGAAGCTCTTGACCTCTAAGAGGAAGTTATTTGCAGAGGAACAATAGGCAAAGCTTCTCTCTGTGGCAAAGGCTAAGGATGCCCGTCAATTCTGGGTTATGATAAGGGAATTACATCGGAGCAGAGGGTCTCATACGGAAGTCGGTGTCCAGCCAGCTAAATGGCAGGAATTTTACGGGACCTTATTCTCAACGCCAGAGGAGATCCTGGCAGGCCTGGCTATTCTACCATTGGATGGTTTCCAACAGTGGCCCCCTGTAGAGCCAGAAGAACTAGTCCCGTTAATAACTAGTTTAAGGGGAGGGAAGGCTCCGGGCCCAGATTATATCACTCCAGAGATACTGAAAAATAATCCAGATTGGTGGGCCAGAATTCTGGCGCCACTTTTTACGCATCTAAATGAGTCAGGTGCTTTTCCTCCATCATGAAAAACATGTATCACTGTTCCGATATATAAAAAAGGGGACCCCCAAGCTGCCGGAGAACTATAGGCCCATTAGTCTTTTGAGCGTCATGGCAAAACTGTATACTAGGCTCTTGTTGAATAGATTGCAGGCCTGGGAGGAGGAAGCCCATATATTGGAGTTAGAGCAGGCAGGCTTTCAAAAGGGCCTTGCCACAACGAACCATATCTTTGTGTTAACGTCTTTAATTGCCAAGTATACGGCCCTCCGTGGGCAATTCTATTTGTGCTTTGTAGACTTGGAAAAAGCGTTTGATTCGATCAGCAGAGAACGGTTATGGGGGAAATTGAGTAGGATGGGTATTGACCCACAACTTTTGTTCCTACTGATAAAACTGCATTCAGGAAATACCATGCGGGTCCGATGTAATAGTCAGGGAGCCCTATCCGGACTAGTGCAAGTTCAGGCAGGGGTCAGACAGGGATGCCTTCTGGCCCCAGTATTGTTTAATTTATACCTGAACAACGTGGTACAGGAGGTAAGTGAGATCAATACGCACCCCCCCAAAATTGGGAATCGGCGAGTGCCACTCCTTCTTTACGCAGACGATATGGTGTTAATGTCCCAGACACGTATAGGTCTCTGTCGTCTTATGCAAGCTTTTGGTGCATATTGTCAACAGGAGCTCCTGCGTATAAATGTATCAAAAACTAAGGTTATGGCGCTGAGTGCTAGAGGGGTGGTCAAAGTACAGGTTTGGACAATTGGTGGGAACTTAATTGAGCAGGTAAGGAGTTATAAGTACCTGGGAGTAATTTTCTCCTATTGTCTGGGATGGAAAGCCCAGTACGAGGGGGTCTTAAATCAAGCTAAGAAATCAACCCAGGCTATTTCTAAATTCTTTTTTGGCCAGGGAGGAACATTAGTTCTTCCTGCATTACGTCTATTCAGAGCTAAGGTTATTTCCCAGGTGCTTTATGCCTTCCCCATTTGGGGGTTGCACTTTATGTCCCATCTTGAAAGTTTACAGAACGGTTTTTTGCGGTCCATCTTAGGTGCTCCAAGAGGGTTGCCTCAGGCCATACTGAGAGCGGAGGCTTTGTGCTTGCCGCTTCGTGCCTATGCCCTCCAGACCGTGGTTAATGCTTGGGCTAGGATGGTTCTGTTCCCCCCAGATAAACGCTCTCTCCTTACGTTGGCAATTGAGAGCGGGCTAGGGGTTGATTGGAAGTTAGCGGCAGAAAAGGAGATCCACCGATTGGGTTTTTCGGCAGATTGCCTTAAACCTCTGGGCCTGCTTGCTGTGAAGGAACTGGTCAAAAGGAGAATTAGAGATCAGGTGGCCCAGGAGGAAGGGGCCTTGCTGACAGGGCAGAAGGTGGCACCCTTATATGAATCAATTCAGTCTCCGAATTCAGGGGAGCACTATCTCTTCTTATGGCCAGATTCTGAGAAAAGATGGGCATTTTTCCAAATGAGGGTTAATTCTTTTCCCTCGGCGTGGGTGGAGGGGCGCTACAGGGGGATTCCCCAGGCACAGAGGGTATGCCAGTTATGCCGGATGGGCGAGGGTGATACCCTGGATCATATCCTTCTTAGATGCCCTCATTTTCAGGGGCCCCGTTTGAGGTATCTTTTGGGGTATATCCAGAGGTCGATCCCCCCTAAGGAAATTACTCAGAGACTCTTAAGCCCGGTAGACTTGGAGCAGTCCAGGGCGGTAGGGAGCTTTGCCCAAGCTGTCCTACGTATCCGGCAGGTGCACAACTCTTGAGTGCAGGCAACTGGGGCGGATTCTCTTATATTGTGGTAGAAGGAGTATGATAGAGGTATGGTGGAGTTATGATGGTTGGGGAAAGGGGATTATATTATATACATCCCTTAGACCTAGAGAGCCCCTATTTAGCGAGATGACCTATGCCTAACCTATTGCAGGAACTGATTGAGATCTGTTACATATATGCCCAGGAGGAAGAGAGACTAGGGAGATAAGGAATTAGGGGATCCTTCAAGGAGGAGATATTTGCTCCAGCATTTGGGAGATAATTCATTTGGAGTACAAGATGCCGGTAGCGCGGAGTGTAATGAGAAGGATGATGGGGATGTACACATTCCATTAAGGAGCATTTTATAACATTTGTATAGGATTATGGGTGATCCCTTATTAAATTTTAATTTTGTAGGTATTATGTTGTACTATTATGTGTAAAAGCCTATGGCTAGACAATAAACTTTTGATGAATAATAATAATAATAATAATAATATGTAATCTGGCAATGCTTAAGCTCTTTCCTATTTTCTTCATTAGGACTAGCTTTCAATTTTTTTAAGGATGCCTTTTTAGCTCTAATAACCTCCTTCACCTCCCCATTTAGCCACACTGGCAGACATTTGGACCTCTTGCTACCTTTATTATTTGTGGAATACATGTAATCTGCACTTCCAAATGGTGTTTTTAAATAATCTCCATGCCTCTTACATGCATTTAACCCTCACAGCTGCTTCTTTTAATTTCTCTCTAACTAGTTTCCTCATTTTTGCATAGTTCCCCTTTTTAAATTGACCACAATTTCTTAGCAACACTCAGGCTGTTTGCAAAGGGCCCCCTGGCTGAGGTCACATAGGCTGCTTGTGCCTGGATATGTATTTGGGCCCGACTTATTTGTCTGGGCCAGGCTTGGGACAGTAAATCAAAGCAAGATAAGCCATTTCCTAAGCAGTCACTATAACTTTCATTGCAGGTTGCCAGGGGGGTCAGGCAGGGTTGTTTGCTGGCCCTCCTGTTGTTTAACCTTTACCTGAATGATGTTATCCCCTTTCTCAGGAGGCTAAATAGCCATGCCCCAATGATTGGTATAAGGAGGATTCCGGCCCTCCTGTACGCAGATGACACCGTGTTAATATCCCAAACCCTTGTAGGACTAAGAAGGGCAATGCAGGGGTTTGGAGCTTATTGTGTACAGGAGGGCTTACAAATTAATTTTCAAAAGACCAAGACGATGGTGATGGGGTTGAAGAGACCTGGGAAACTCCACCGTTGGACAATAGAAGGGAATCCTATAGAGCAGGTACGGGAATATAGGTATCTGGGAGTTATTGTATCGGCCTCACGAAGTTGGGTGCCTCATTGGAAGGCTGCTGCGAGTCAAGGAAGATGCTCAGCNTACCTGAACAACGTGGTACAGGAGGTAAGTGAGATCAATACGCACCCCCCCAAAATTGGGAATCGGCGAGTGCCACTCCTTCTTTACGCAGACGATATGGTGTTAATGTCCCAGACACGTATAGGTCTCTGTCGTCTTATGCAAGCTTTTGGTGCATATTGTCAACAGGAGCTCCTGCGTATAAATGTATCAAAAACTAAGGTTATGGCGCTGAGTGCTAGAGGGGTGGTCAAAGTACAGGTTTGGACAATTGGTGGGAACTTAATTGAGCAGGTAAGGAGTTATAAGTATCTGGGAGTAATTTTCTCCTATCGTCTGGGATGGAAAGCCCAGTACGAGGGGGCCTTAAATCAAGCTAAGAAATCAACCCAGGCTATTTCTAAATTCTTTTTTGGCCAGGGAGGAACATTAGTTCTTCCTGCATTACGTCTATTCAGAGCTAAGGTTATTTCCCAGGTGCTTTATGCCTTCCCCATTTGGGGGTTGCACTTTATGTCCCATCTTGAAAGTTTACAGAACGGTTTTTTGCGGTCCATCTTAGGTGCTCCAAGAGGGTTGCCTCAGGCCATACTGAGAGCGGAGGCTTTGTGCTTGCCGCTTCGTGCCTATGCCCTCCAGACCGTGGTTAATGCTTGGGCTAGGATGGTTCTGTTCCCCCCAGATAAACGCTCTCTCCTTACGTTGGCAATTGAGAGCGGGCTAGGGGTTGATTGGAAGTTAGCGGCAGAAAAGGAGATCCACCGATTGGGTTTTTCGGCAGATTGCCTTAAACCTCTGGGCCTGCTTGCTGTGAAGGAACTGGTCAAAAGGAGAATTAGAGATCAGGTGGCCCAGGAGGAAGGGGCCTTGCTGACAGGGCAGAAGGTGGCACCCTTATATGAATCAATTCAGTCTCCGAATTCAGGGGAGCACTATCTCTTCTTATGGCCAGATTCTGAGAAAAGATGGGCATTTTTCCAAATGAGGGTTAATTCTTTTCCCTCGGCGTGGGTGGAGGGGCGCTACAGGGGGATTCCCCAGGCACAGAGGGTATGCCAGTTATGCCGGATGGGCGAGGGTGATACCCTGGATCATATCCTTCTTAGATGCCCTCATTTTCAGGGGCCCCGTTTGAGGTATCTTTTGGGGTATATCCAGAGGTCGATCCCCCCTAAGGAAATTACTCAGAGACTCTTAAGCCCGGTAGACTTGGAGCAGTCCAGGGCGGTAGGGAGCTTTGCCCAAGCTGTCCTACGTATCCGGCAGGTGCACAACTCTTGAGTGCAGGCAACTGGGGCGGATTCTCTTATATTGTGGTAGAAGGAGTATGATAGAGGTATGGTGGAGTTATGATGGTTGGGGAAAGGGGATTATATTATATACATCCCTTAGACCTAGAGAGCCCCTATTTAGCGAGATGACCTATGCCTAACCTATTGCAGGAACTGATTGAGATCTGTTACATATATGCCCAGGAGGAAGAGAGACTAGGGAGATAAGGAATTAGGGGATCCTTCAAGGAGGAGATATTTGCTCCAGCATTTGGGAGATAATTCATTTGGAGTACAAGATGCCGGTAGCGCGGAGTGTAATGAGAAGGATGATGGGGATGTACACATTCCATTAAGGAGCATTTTATAACATTTGTATAGGATTATGGGTGATCCCTTATTAAATTTTAATTTTGTAGGTATTATGTTGTACTATTATGTGTAAAAGCCTATGGCTAGACAATAAACTTTTGATGAATAATAATAATAATAATAATAATATGTAATCTGGCAATGCTTAAGCTCTTTCCTATTTTCTTCATTAGGACTAGCTTTCAATTTTTTTAAGGATGCCTTTTTAGCTCTAATAACCTCCTTCACCTCCCCATTTAGCCACACTGGCAGACATTTGGACCTCTTGCTACCTTTATTATTTGTGGAATACATGTAATCTGCACTTCCAAATGGTGTTTTTAAATAATCTCCATGCCTCTTACATGCATTTAACCCTCACAGCTGCTTCTTTTAATTTCTCTCTAACTAGTTTCCTCATTTTTGCATAGTTCCCCTTTTTAAATTGACCACAATTTCTTAGCAACACTCAGGCTGTTTGCAAAGGGCCCCCTGGCTGAGGTCACATAGGCTGCTTGTGCCTGGATATGTATTTGGGCCCGACTTATTTGTCTGGGCCAGGCTTGGGACAGTAAATCAAAGCAAGATAAGCCATTTCCTAAGCAGTCACTATAACTTTCATTGCAGGTTGCCAGGGGGGTCAGGCAGGGTTGTTTGCTGGCCCTCCTGTTGTTTAACCTTTACCTGAATGATGTTATCCCCTTTCTCAGGAGGCTAAATAGCCATGCCCCAATGATTGGTCTAAGGAGGATTCCGGCCCTCCTGTACGCAGATGACACCGTGTTAATATCCCAAACCCTTGTAGGACTAAGAAGGGCAATGCAGGGGTTTGGAGCTTATTGTGTACAGGAGGGCTTACAAATTAATTTTCAAAAGACCAAGACGATGGTGATGGGGTTGAAGAGACCTGGGAAACTCCACCGTTGGACAATAGAAGGGAATCCTATAGAGCAGGTACGGGAATATAGGTATCTGGGAGTTATTGTATCGGCCTCACGAAGTTGGGTGCCTCATTGGAAGGCTGCTGCGAGTCAAGGAAGATGCTCAGCGGGGGCCATACAAATTTTTTTTTTCTCTCAAGGGGGGAGGTTGGTTCTCCCTGCCCTTCGGTTATTCAGGGCTAAAATGCCGGCCCAGTATTTGTATGCATTCCCCTTATGGGGTCCCCAATTCTTGGATAGGTTAGAGCAGGGCCAGAACCAGTTCCTTCGAACAATCCTGGGTGTTCCGCAAGGAACCCCCGCGGTATTGTTAAGGTTAGAGACAGGGAGTATCTCCTTACCATTCCGGGCTATGGTAATGACTTTGAAATATTGGGTTAGGGTGGTGTTGTTTCCCACCCAGGAGGATTCTTTGCTCAATATGATGGTCAGAGAAGGGTCGGCAGAGCCTTGGTCGGATCAGGTGGAGGAGGTGGTAAAGTCCCTAGGATTTTCGAGACAGGCCCTGGGTCATCTGGGCCTGGAGCAGGCCAAATTAGTACTGGTAAGAAGGATTCTGGATCAAGAACTGCAACAGGAGTGGGCACTCTTAACAGCCCAGAAGATTGCGCCAGCATATGGTCCCCCGGTTAGTATGGCGGGGGAGCTGAATTATTTGTTTCCATGGCTGGACTTTAATCGACGGAGAACATTTACCTGTATGAGGTGTAATGTATATCCTTCGGAAATGAGGAATGGAAGGTGGAAGGCCATCCCTAAAGAGGAGCGGTATTGTGTAAAGGCCCTGAGATAGATTCCCCTAGCCATGTTCTGCTCTTCTGTCCAGCATTAGCAGGGGTTAGAACAGAGGTTTTGGGGAGCTTTTTACCTTTGGAGGGGAGGGATATAAATGACCCAGAGGGCCTGGTGGTGTCCTTGCTTAGTAGTGCGGACTCTGCAAGGGCAAGGGCGGTGGCTAAGTTCTGCCAGGTATTTATTAGGAGAAGGGAGATCTATAAAGGGGGAACTGCTTCTTAGATTAATTAGTAGCTAGAGCCTGGGGGATGTTGAGGGGGAGGCGGAAAGATTGTATTTATGGTGTTTTTTTAATGTATTATAGATGCGAAGGAATGTATAAAGTACGATTTGGAGCCACTTATGGGTACATTTGTAAAATCGTTCGGTTGGTTTGTGGATTTTGTTATGGCCTTAGGCAAAAAAAATAAACAAGTTTTATATATAACTTTCATTCTAGCTTATACAGTCAATAAATCAAGTCTCATAATTCAGAGAATGTTGTTCTATACATTACACTGATCATTTAGACACCAAACACCTCCAGGTTACATCAATTGATTTTATAACATGTTACTGATGAGCACTGATGACACATCAGTTACATATAACCCCCATGACACCAAGGTCAAAACCAGAGAAGCAGTCCAAAGTGGATGAGTCAGGCAGGATGGGAGGGGACACCCAGGAAGTGAGCAGACAGCAGGAACTAGGAATGCTGAACCAGGACCAGGAGACAGAACCAGGAATTGAAGGTCCAAAGGGCAGGAATCGGGAACCAAGGGGAAGGAGATGGGACAGAAGCCAGGAGCAGATTCTGAGGCCTATTCATTGCTCTGTCTGTCTCCTGCTTGCAGTTACATGCCTTAAGTAATGAGCATGCTCAGATAAGGACTAATTAGGTTAGGGCATGCAGGGTGGGGACACAACCAGTAAGCTGAGGACTAAGGACTAAGCCTGGCCCCACTAGTGGCACAGAGGCGCCAGCCCCTGACATCAGGGTCCAAAACGTGCCAGCTCGAGACCCAGATCCTAACAGACTGCTTCTAGGGATGAAAAGCTTGGTCTGCTTGGTCTACTGAACCTTTCATTTCTCCGCTGTGACTGCCACCCAGAGGTCTAGTTAGTGTCAATTTTGATGGCTGTTTCACTAGTGTTAATACTAGAAAGTTGTCAGAGAATTCATTAACTCATGGAACTGAGTCTGCCATGCAGCCATCAGATGGCTGTGTGTTTTGGTCATTACAAACTGGCCTATATTTGAACCAGTGGCCCAAAGTCTTTACAGTCCATTACTGGAGCCATCCAGGCTTTGGTGTTGGGCTGTTAGTAAAGAAATACATTTCAGCTGCAGTCACTCACTTTCATACTTAAAAACAGCTTTAGAGAACTCTTTCCAAATCATATCTCAAACCTTGGGTAATTTTAGACAGGCCCACCACGCTGAACCACGCACCGGGATCCATTTCAGATCCCGGTCAGGAATCAGGCCATCCGTCCTTTAGACATACCGGCCAGATTCACACCGGGAATCGGGGAGGGGGCAGGTCTGCGCAGCGTGATGTGCGGCCACACATCCCCACCCCCACCCCTGCACTCCCCCGACCGCCTGCCCTCCGGGAGACGGGTGGGCACAGCAGCCAACCCAGCCGATGTGCCCGATTCCGTCCTGCAGTCGGGACCACGATCCAGCTGGGCTGAAGATTACAGACGTAACCTTCGGCCCATCCCGGATCATGGCCAATCCAACCATGGTTGGGGCCCAACCCCACCATGATTCTGGACCTCCGGGTGGCCGGAGGTCCAGAATTGTGGTCATTATGATTCCCGTCAGGGATTCACTGGGGTGAACATCTGGCAGGAACCCCAACAGACGTAATGGGACCAACGGCCACCACAGGGGATTTGCTGTGGTTGACCTGGTATCATTACATCTGAAATTACCCTCAGTCTTTTATTTATGTTGCTCCAATCACCAGTGCATCTAGTTGCAAATGATCCCACTGGATCTGCATTCAGGATGCAGCCTGTGGCTATATTCAGGGACCCGAGTTCACTGCACCAAAAAATCTTAAATTCTGCAACCAGTGAAGCCAAATTCTGCAAATTCACCGCGAGCATTAATAGTTGCATAATTAACTTGATTTGCATAACTATGCATGCTGGGAAGCAAATTTGCAACAGGTTTGACATAGAATCACAACTTTGCTAATCAAACACAACTCAAATCCTCTGGAATTTCAGCACCCCAGAATTCCCACCTCATATTAAAACCCCAGACCTCCCTCACCCAAACATAGGGTCTTCAGACCCCACCCACCCACAATTCATCTCCCAGGGGCCTATTTACCCTCGGGTCATGGTCACACCTCCCGGACAGACGGCAGCTGCAGCAGCAGTTTTAGTTTGGGGTCAGGCGACAAGTTTATGCCTGAGCCAGGATTTAAAGATCCTGCAGACAGCCCCCACTGCAGTGTCACTGCAATTTCAGCATGGCACTGCGAGGATTGGCTGATTCTGTGAGGATTGGCTGATTCTGCAAAAATCACTGCAAATTGCAGCAACGCAGTCAGCTCGGATCCCTAGCTATATTTCATACTAGTGAGTGATTTTATACCTGTTGTTTGATTCTGTAGTTTGGGTGAAATTAAGCCCTTCTGTGAAATGCACAGTAATGCTTGCTCATAGAATTACTTCAGGATAAAACGTATACATTTCTAGTGGCTCTTTACAGTTAGGTAACTTCCAAAATCTGATTTTTCATATTGGGCTCTTATTTAATCTGGACAGGATTTTTGTTTTATTTAATTTTATTTATTGAGTAAAATTTGTTCTTAATAAAATATGGCAGATTGACAAATGGAGAGTGAGGTCTTTTTAGGGTGAGCATATTTACCTATGCTGGAAAAAGGACATCATTAGCCATAGTGTATCATGTATTTTCTCTCAAGTGTATAGTTATAATACCCTCAAGTATTAAATGCAATAATCATATATTTGAATTTAATGTTTAACATGGCAATTGTGTATTGTGAAATGCAGCAAAATGTACAGTAATAGTGTGGTGGTGCCCTGGAGTAAGACCCTGAAGGATCAGACCCAAAGAGTCACAGTCTTCATGGGGATCAGTTCATAGAAGTCTTCATTCACACACTATCCAATTTCCTAGTCCATAAACAGTATCTCCACCATACTGGCAACCCCAGCCCTATCTAGCCCCAAGTCTAGCCAGGCAACAGTCCGCTGGCTGGCTACTCACAGTTGCTGGCTACTTCAGGACTCTGAACAGTGGCCCTCAGGGGTCCAGTCTCCAGCACTCCAGTTGTGTTGTCCCTCTCAGTTATCCCTCTTAGGGTATTTTCAGACGTTACGAGATCACAGTGAACCACGGTGAATACCCACCTGTGGTCACTGTGTCCCGAACGGGTGCGTGGAGGGGGCGGGGCCGTGCGGCCGCACGTTGCGCCGCGCGGCCCCGCCCCCTCCCAGATTCCCCGCCGGGATCCCCCCGGCATGTCTGATGTGGCATGAAGGGGTGACCCCGGCGGGGAATGAATGGGTTGTTTTCGGTACGGGGCCAAGCGGCCCCATAACGTCTGAAAACACCCAATGTCTTCAGGATCATGGTCAAGGCTCACGCAGGGATCCAGGCCCCAATAGAGATGTGAAGCCTTCCTGCCTAGGCTTCTCCTTATATCCAAGCAGACTGTGAAGGGTGGGGCAGCAGTACCACCACCCAGCCCGGCCCGGCCCAGTAGGGGACAGGAAACAGCAGAATCAGGCCAGGAGGCCTGCAGACTCCAGCTGAATTTTTTTTTTTAATTCCACAGAAGAATTGGGGCCCTGCTTATATCCCTAGAATGGGCAGATTCCTCATTTCAGGCTGCCACGCTGTAAAGGACCAGTGCCCTTTCCCTTTTTTTCTACAGGGGCAGCAGCTACACTTAACTTGGAGTTTTAAAATCAATTCATAAACATTTTCCATGTACAAATGAAAATTAACTTTAATCAGAAGCCCAGCTTTAGCAAAATTGATATACCCCTCAGAGCTACCCGGCTCAGTCCCTTTTGGCTGCAGTCACACCCATGTCCTCCCTGGTACCACACATCCCAGTGTGATGTCACTGCTGTTGCTAGGGCTGAAACTCATTCTCGGTACTTCCTCATTTTTCAATGAGAATTGCGTTTCGAGAACAAACCAAGAAACGGGCCAGATTCTCATTGAAAAAGCAAGAAAATATAGAGAAAAATAAAAAACACTTACTGTGGGACTGCCTGCCAGTCCAGTGGCAACTTGCTGCTCCCTGCCTCCCTCTGTATTCTTCCGAGAGTTGCGCTTGCTTTCTGCATCCCCAGCCACGCTGCCCTCTGCAGAGCTCTGCTGGGACCCGACAGTCAATTATCTAAGTGGGGAGGGGAGCAGGGGAGACTCTTCCCAGCTGTGTGCAGCACTCTAATCAGTCCCCATTTCCAGGGAGACCAACAGGATGGCAGCACACAGCGCACCCCTGCTGACCCATGTAGTCCAGTATCAAGCCCAGCCTGACTCTGTTTGGATCTCACTCTGGCTGTTTCCCACTGCCTGGTAAGGCTGGCTAACACCCCAGTGCGGATTTCCCTTCTGCTGGTGTCACACTGGCACCCACAAATATGGGGCAAAAAGCCAATTAGGGGGGGGGGGAGTTGGGACACCTGGGATAGGGCTAGAATAAGGGACTGTCCCATTAAAATGGAATGTATGGTCACCCTAGCTCTTCTCTATAGGCATGAAACAACTTCAACAGGGGCAGCAGCAGGGCAAATCCTCACCCCAAACACTCTCTAGTACTAGCCTCATCCCCGCCCTGGATGCAGTAATGCAAGGGGATGGAGGGTAATGTAACCCTGATGCCTCATTCTACCTGTGACTTCTCGTAGACTACACAGGTTGTCATCCAGGGCCAAAGCTTCCAAAAACAGGAGCCTAAAGTTGTGCATTTCTCCATATCTGGGAGCTGTTGGGTGCTCAGCACTTCTGAAAATCAAGCAGGTGTCTCATATGGACTGAAGGCTTTGTGTTCTGTTTTTCAAAATATTGGTTTAGGTTGAAAGTGCCAATTACACTGTGCAGATATTATGGTGGAGTATTTAGCGATACAGACACTTATTAACCAGGAAAAGAATGTAGACTAACAATCTGCTCATGCAGAAGCTATTGAACAGTTGATAGATTCTCTGTACCACCTTTTCAGGCTCCATTATCCAGCCTTCCTTAGCCCTTCTTCTGCTCCTTTACCATTAGTGTTCATGCTGAAACACACCAAATTACAGCAGTGCTTCTCCTTCTAAGTGAGCCAAGCTTTCATCTGGTTTGTTTGTTTGTTTGTTGTCTTACTGCAAACCTATTTTTCAGAGTTTGTAACTCAACTATAACAAATACATTGTGAGCTAAAGCTTGGCATACTAAGAGAACACATTAATATTTTGCACATTGTCAGATACTGGAAATAAGTTTGGCCAGTTTTAAGGTGCCCAAGTAAAAAGTCTGCTACCTTAACCCAGGATCTTGGCTTGCTATAATTCAGGCATGCCTTAATACTTCAGGCAGACAGTTTCAGGTCATTAATTCATACTGTAAATGGATTTGGAGAGAAGGGGGTGGGAGAAACTGCTTTTCATTTAGAACCATATTCTTGAAAATGTACTCATGCTAACCTTCTCCAGTGAAAGTGTCCAGAGGAGCTTTAGCACATGGAATATAGAATTTAGCAGATTAAGTAAATGATTTAATGCCGTAGACAAAGGGTCAGTAATCTGAGAACAGAAGAAGAATGGCAGAATAGGTTGTAATTACTCCTTGGGCAGTCTATCAGGAAAAATTCTTCTTCTAAGAATTGTCTTAAATACCTATTTACACTGTAACAGGATGCAGCCAGGAGAGCTGCTGTGCCCTTTAAGAGGGTTAGCACTGGCTGGAGGAGGAACAGGTGGGGCAGGAGCAGGTGCTGTAACGGTGCAAGACAGCACCTAAGGCACAGCAGCAGTGACAGCCAGACAGGCCAGGCTGAGTGGACTAACTGAAAACAGCTGAAGTTGGGCGTGGCAGAGGCAGCCCAGAATTCAGTAGTCTGAGCAGAGAGCCAGGGTAGAGGATTAGCTGTTTGGGGAGCTCTGCCTCAGAATGGTTCCAGGCATCTACAGCAGAGGAGAACTGAGTCTCAGAGGGCCGAGCCAGCCAGCAGCTGAGAGGCTGCCTGGAAGGTACCTGGAAGCATGATCACTAGCCAGAGGGTGATGTCTGGAGTGGAGCCCCAAGAGACCAAGAGGGTTTGGTTGACTGTGTGAAATCCAGAGGGCAATGCCTGGTGAACTGTGAGGTACAATAAAGAACTTTATAGCAAGACTCCCTATGTGGGCCTAATGTCTTGGGGCAGATACTGTAGGGACTTACCTGGGCCACGCTATTACAGCCATTGTTCTCATTAAAGAGGCCATAAATTTTTTAAAAAAACAGAAAGCAGATGTGCTCTAAGCTAAGGATGTGTCTAGACTAGGAGAAAGGTTTGTCTTTTACAGTGGGAAAGCAAACATGGTTTAACTAAAACGGTTTAAAACAGCTTTGTAGCTAGTGCAAGCAAGGCAGACATATTTGAATACACTGTTTTGGTTCTCAAAGCCTCACATTACTTCTCACTCCTTGGAAGACCATCTCTCCCTGTGTGATTATTAATTATTATTATTATTAAGTAAATGATTAAAGCACTTGATGCGGTAGGAGAACCAGAGGTTATGGATTCTCTGCCTTGTCCAGTTTTGTGGGATCACTTTCCATCGGTTTTGCCCACTGACGTGGAAGATGTTCTTGGGGCTGTTTGGGCCACAACTTGTGAACTGGACCCATGCCCATCTTGGCTGGTTAAGGCCAGTAGGGAGACGCTAGGGCTGTTGGTGGCTGGGGTGGTCAACGCCTCCCTTTGGGAGGGCAGAGTGTTGGAATGCCTTAAGGAGGCTGTGGTGCGGCCTCTGCTCAAGAAGCCATCTCTCCTTGACGTTGACTCCCCTGCCAGCTATTGGCCAGTCTCTAACCTTTCCTTTTTAGGGAAGGTTATTGAATGGGTGGTGGCTCGGCAGCTTCAGGAGCATCTGGACCGCATTGGTTTTCTGGATCCCTTGCAGTCCGGCTTTCATCTGGGATATGGCACTGAGACTGTTTGTGACCTTGGTCGATGACCTCTGCTGGGAGTTGGACCTTTCGACCCTATTGGTTCTATTAGATCTGTTGGATGCTTTTGACACTGTTGATGACGAGATGTTGGTGACTCGCTTGCTGGACTGAGCTGGGGTGGGCAGAACTGTTCTTGAATGGTTCCGCTCATTCCTCGCCGGTAGAACTCAACGTGTGGTTCTGGGGGATTTTTTTTCATCTCCCTGGGATCTCACATGTGGTGTCCCACAAGGTTCTATTCTGTCCCCTCTCCTGTTCAACGTGTATATGCAGCCCTTAGACGAGGTCGTGAGAGGGTTTGGTGTTCAGTGTCATCAATGTGCTGATGTGCTAGTTTTCAGCTGACCCAGACCCGGCAGTCTCGGTGCTTACACGGTGTCTGGCGGCTGTGGGGGAATGGATGATGGTGAGCCGACTGAAGCTGAATCCTGACAAGACAGATGTGATGATACTGGTGGGTGGGGTTGGTGGATTGGGGATAGTAGGTTTGCCCTTCCTTGGTCCCTCAGGTTCGTAGTCTTGGGGTGCTCCTTGATCCACAGCTCCTCCTGGATGCCCAGGTGGTGGCTATGGCGAGGAACACTTTTTTGTCAGTTACATCTGATATACAGCCATAACTGCCATATCTCAGACTCCAACCTCGCCTCTGTCATCAATGCCTTCGTCACCTCAAGACTGGACTACTGAAACACGTGGGGCTACCCATGGTGACGGTTCGGAGATTATAACTGGTGCAGAACACAGTGGCCCATCTCCTGATGGTGACAGGCTGCCGTGAGCACATTCTGTGCGCTGCACTGGCTGCCGATAGTCTTTCAGGCCCGATTTAAGGTGTTGATTCTGCATGGGAGCCTGTGCCTCCTCCAGCCATTGGCTCCAATGCAGCCCTGCAACCTGTATTTCTCATTAGTGTCCTCTAAAATTTGCATATCTGGCCACCCTAAATTAAGTTGCTGAATACTAATGGGGAAGGCTTATGGCCATAAGAGACAAATCCTTCACAGTGGACAGAAAAAGAATATGGAACTCCCTGCAAGATGAAATAAGGATGGCCACCAGACCAGGGATGCATGTTCATTGAGTTTTCCCCATTGCCACCAACTGGACTCATCACATCGCAAATGTAAGACCAATCTCTTTGCCCAGGGTTTCCCAAAATAGCAGTCTTACTTTCATAGATTCACCATGTAAAATACGTATCCTAAGCTTTCCCTTTGGTGGCAGTGAAAGGAAAGGGGAGATGGTTGGTGGTGAGGGAGAGAGAATGCTGCAATTTTTTAAGTAGTGGGAGGTGGCTGATACTATGGTGATGAAAGTGACAAGATTGGCAGACAGCTAGATAGGGCAATGAAATATCAGGCAAATGTAAGTAACAATTTGTTGTGCACTCTTATGTGTCATGAAAGCTGTCGCAGAAATTAACATTTGACTCATTTGCTGCCTGCTGCTGATGTTGGGGAAACACCAACTTTTTATGATCAAATAAAGTTCTGCAAGCCAACAAATAATATCAGCATAGAAGGAAAATATTTGAAGGAAGATCCCCCAGGAAGACCAGTAGAAAGGGGGCCCTGAGCGAAAGGAAAAGGATCACAAGTGATGGCTGGAAGTCCAACCCAGAGTTCTGTAACAGAAAGCTCTTGTGCAGGCAGGGCCCCACAGGAAACAGAAACACAGAAGGGGAGATCCAGTTCAGTCCTGCAAGCTGATAAGCACTTCAACATGTGCTTAGCTGAGCTCTCAACAGGTGAGTAGCTCCATTAGCTTCAAAGTTGTGGCTACTGACATTTTTATAGTTAAGTCCATGTTTCAGTGGTTCGCTTGATCAGCATTGCACCCATAGTAAGGAAATCAGCAGCAGAGCAGCTAACCAAGGACCCAACCATGCAGATTTCTAACCACCCCTGCAAGTTACTTGCAGGGAGCTCAGCACCATGCAGGAGACAGACTGCACCTTGCAGGATCAGGATCAAGACATCCACAGCAGATTCACTTGGGGCCAAATCCAGATCTCAGGAAGTCAAGGAGAATCTTTCCATTCCCTTTAATGAGCTTAATGGACCAGTGGTGTGAGAAATAGATGGGCATCTGAGACACTTGGGTTCATTTCCCAGTTCTGTCCAACCCACTGATGTCACCCTGGGCTAGGCACTTGGACCTTGTTCAGATGTGGCTGATACTAGTTTGCATGCTACCTCAGAGTAATATTACCCTGTATATTTACCCAGGATTAAACAGGGTTAAATACCTTCCTTTTAACCAGTGAAATGTGGTTGCTGCATTCAGGTGAGAGAACCATCCTTTGGTCCAGGAGCCCCATGATAATTTTCTTCCCCCACAATTCTAGAGATTGGGGGAGCTTATGAGGGTCTGTATCCCTCCAGCTCCAAAATTTTAGCCCAAGGTTACTCCCATGCTCTAGAGTAAGTTACCTAAAGGCAATCTTCCCACCTCATCTGAATATGGCCTCAGCTTCTCCATGCCTGTTACCTTCTGAACTGTGAAAAGCAGCACTTACCTACTTGCCAAGGTGCTGCAGGGATAAATACATTAAAGCAGACCTTTCCCTCCTGTGGGCCACATCGAAAATTAGTACAAACTCTATGGCTGGCTAGGCGTTGGGGTCAGGATTGTGTAAGGGGTGTGTCGAGGATGGTTGAAGGAAGGGAGGGTCTAGATCATGGATCTGTGTCATAGATTCACCTCCTCTCCTTGAGTCCATACCCTAATCTCTGCTTCCTTCCCCTCAGCTCACTGTTTCAGTATCTGGAGTAAAGAGTGGATCCATGGGCCAGATCCAGGAATTGAAAAGGGGCCAAATACAAACCAACTGTGGGTTAGATTTGGCCCGAGGGTTGCAGGTTCCCCACCCCAGGCTGTACTAAAGACTGTGTGGCACTTGGATACTATAGTAAGGAGTGGTGTGGGACAATGGATACTATAGTAAACGGGGCACAATGAAAGCAACCCCCTTTAACTTAAGAAAGCCTAACCAACCCCCTTAACTTCGTAAATCATTGTTTGCCTTTGGGCAATCAAAGCTCCTCAAAGGCAGCAGCCCTGTTGCACAGGAAAGAATACTGTGGTGAGGGAAGGCGCTAGTCATTGCTGGATCCAGCAGATCTCGAGGGAATATAGATTTTAGAATAATACCTTTTAAAAACTAATTACAGGAGAAGAGTAAAAATCTACAGAGCCAGCAAGGAACGTGTAAAACTGATCAGCTCAAACAATCTGCTGCCAGCAGGCACAGCTGCCCTGTCTAGGAGTCATTCTCCTTCCCTACCACTTACCCATGGCACTTCTCTATCCCTCTCCCTCTGTAACCTACTGGCATTCATTCTCTGTTGCATTCTTGATCGGATTTATACTGAACCCCACAAAGGGTAGAGGCTAGAGAGCCCTTGTCGTCTTATCTGCTGCTAAAACGCTGGGCACACCTAGAATGCTCTATAAATAAAAACACTTTCTCATATTCATAACCCAGCCACTGATTGGGTGTTGAATATTCAGCACCCAACAGATGGTTCTTCTTTCACTGCCTCCAAAATGGAAATGACCAGTTGTTAAAGATAAAATATTCCTTCCCTTTTGCTGTTTCCCTGGGGCTCTTGCTTGTGCTTCTCTTGCAAAAGCTGTCACTCCCTAGAGAAATAAGCCTTTCAGTCTGGGAAAGTGCAAAATCCTAGCTGAAACAGGGAATATTTCACCATGAAGAGCAGCACTAACGAACACATTTCTAGTCCAGTAGTAGAATATATAATGACTGGGGCCCCTGCAATGTACTTTAGAGTATAGTGCTCTTTGCTCAGATTGCAATTGGCTGCCTTCTTCCATCCTAGATGTGATTTGATTTTAATGGTTCTGCATACAGGAACGGCCTGCTGCATATGTTGGACAGGGCAGAATGCTTGCCCAGGGCAGTAGTCTGTTGGGGGCAGCACCATTGGATCTGCAGGACACTTGGGACGACTTAGTGTGCAAGAGATCCATGGAGCCTGGGATACTACAAAAATTCCCAAGCTCAGTCTTTGCTTTACTCAGTCCCTTGCTTCAGAAGACTGAACTGGTGAAGAGATGGGGACAGGAAGGGGGGGGGCAGTATCTGGGGGAGGGGGGGGACCATCCCTACTTCAGGCTCTGAGAGTTCCAATGGCTTTATAAGCCAGCATAGCGTACTAGAGAAAGGTGTTGGACTTGGACCTAAGAGACTAGGATTCAGCTCCTGTCTTAGCTATGAATTCACTGGCTGGTCTTTGGGAAGCCACTATCTTTCAGCCTCTACTCCCCATCAGTAAAATGGGAATAATAATGACCTACCTCACAGGGTTGTTGTAAGGATGAACTAATTTAGGATTGTAAAGTTCTGCTCTGAGCCCTTAGTATAGGGCAGGCTATAAATCTGAGTAAATAAGCTCCCCTTCCTCCCACAGTGGAACCAGTCTCTCACCTGACAGGGCTGAAGCTGTTGTGGGTAGGATATGGTGCTGCTTTTTCCACCCATCCACTTTTCAGGAGTGAGAGGGATTTGCCACCAAACAGCTGATGGGTGGCAACAGTAGCACCAGCTCTCATCAGACATACTCCAGCCCACAGAGGCAGGAACAATGGCGTGGGGGTGGGACTTAGCAGGGCACCTTCACCAGCCCCTCTGAATTCCCATCTGCCCCCCACCCCCTTTCAGGGAGTGACGTCTAGAGCAGGCTTGAGCTCCAGCACTTTTTAACCCTCATCCAATCCAATGACACTGTTGGAAATGTGTGGTAACTGTTAGTGTTTACCACGGAACCTGTTATCTGCTAACCTGAAGCCAGTGAAACAGGTTATGCAACATTGGTTTAGTTTCACTTCTGTTGTAAGACAAAGGCCCTTTTAACACAGGTAGGACCCACGCATGAACACCCAGAAACCTGGGTGTTCATGCGTGAGTGCCGCCCATGTAAATCCCATGGGGGTGGGTTTATTTATTTATTTTTAAATAATTTAATACCCTGCTCCAAGCAGCTCCGGATGGCTTACAATATTAAAACACATAAAAACAGTAAAATACAATAAAAAGGGAGGCACCAAACCAAGCCACCCACTCCCTCTCCCCCCACCCCATCTTTCTTGCCAAAAACCAGGCAGAACAGCCAGGTTTTACAGATACAACAGAAGGAGAGGAGATCCGGAGCCACCCGGGCCTCCACTGGAAGGGAGTTCCACAGCCTAGGTGCAGCCACCGAGAACACCCTCTCCATAGTGGCCCCCCAGGCCACACGAGGGACCTTGAGACGTGTGCCCCCAACAGACCAGAGAGGCCACTCCAGAGCATGGAGAGTGAGGTGGTCCCGCAGGTAAGTCGGGCCAAGGCCATATAGGACTTTCTAGGTCAAAAACAATACCTTGAATTGAGCTTGGAAAACTATAGGCAGCCAGTGCAGAGTCCAGAGCACTGGTGTAATGTGCTCACGGCGACCTGTCCCCATAAGGAGACGGGCAACAGCATTCTGCACTAGCTGCAGTCTCCGGACCATCACCATATGTAGCCCCACATAGAGTGCGTTGCAGTAGTCCAATCTCAAGGTAATGAAAGCATGGATGATGGCCCAGAGTACAGACTGTGGCATGCGCTCCCACGCACATCCATTCCCATGCACGGAGGCATCCGAAAAAATGGAGGTGCCTCTGTGCATGGGGATAGGGGGTGTAGATGGGTGTGCACTCATCTACACCCTCCCCTCAACCTGCGCTGCAGTCTGTGTGTAAAAAGGGCCAAAGCTAATTGGAGTAGCACAAAAGCCAGAAAATTGCATTGGGGTAACTTTTTACCCCAACCGTTAAATGGAGTGTGGGGTAATTTTGTATCCCAATGGGAAAACTTATTCTATCTGGCATACAAAGTTACCCCACAGTCACGTTTGCCCACAGAATGCAAACCGTTAATGGTAAATGAATGACTTTTTTCACCAACACGCACAGTGGTGCCCGCGACAATGTCCTAAAAGGACAAAGTCCTAGGACTAGTAACATTTGAATTATTTTGCATTTGAAACTTACAATGGGGTATAGAAATTTAGTCCAGGGTACAAAGTTCCCACATGATACCTTTTGCATCCAGAAAGCAAAGGGTTAATGGTAAGTGAATGAAATTTCCCACAAACATGCCCAGGGATGTCAGTGATAATTTCCTAAAAGGACAAAGTCCTAGGTCCAGTAAAACTTGAAGTATTTCAAAAAATGAACATACGGGATAGGAAAATACCCCAATAAGGAACAAAGTTACCCCATGGTACCTTTTGCCCACAGAAAGGAAATGGTTAATGGTAAATTAGATTTTGTACAAAAGTGCACAAGGGTGCCAGTGACAATGTCCTAAAAGGCCAAAGTCATAGTAACTTTTGAATTATTTAAAAAAATGCACACCATGGGGTATGAAAATACCCCACATTTCCTACAAAACTGAGCAGGTTACAGCCTAAGGTAAGACAGGGAGCAATCGGTCTAAATGGTTTCAATAAGACAAACCCTGCATTCTGTGCTTATTTCTGTATCTGGAAGATAGTAGGGTGACTGAGTCATACAGAGAGTACATTCATCGGTCTCAGCAGGGCTCTGGGAAAAGGAGAAATGCAGTCAGGGAAATCAGGGACATGGTTTTGTTTATATTTGAGATCCCTGTATTCTGCAATTAGTCTCATTCATTTTAATGGGGAAAATTACAGAGTGCTGTGTTACTCAGTGTGAGGATAGTAGAATGAGCCCCTGGTAGGGGATTTTTAAAGCACATGGGTGGCTTGTTTGCCTCAGGTGCCTTGTTTGGATAGAGTCTGTTTCCAGGGCCCCAGGTGAAGGAATTCTTGGAGAAGGGCTCCTGCCTCCCCAGTCCTTGGATGTCTGAGATTTACAATCCCATGACTTTGACTACAGGAACTTTGGTGCCCGTAGTGCCAAGAGAATATCTCCTTATGTAGTGGACAGAGGGGAAATTGGGCAGCAGGAGACTCAGTCCTGCCATTCGGTTTCCCCTGAGTGATTCAGCCAGAAAGAGGACCCCACATTAAGAGAGAATGTGGAATGAGTGACCCTCTTGTTCTGATTTCCCAAGTCCTGCAGAACCTTATTCACCAGACTACACTGGCTCATTAGCTAGTTCCTAAACTTGGCTTAATCTGGATATAAACTAGCAGGACATATGCTGCAAATGCAAACAACTTGGGGAGCATGATTTCAACTACATTTGTTCTTCAACAGCACTGCTACGTTTTGCAGCACTGCTACTGCAGTGTAGGCACTGGCAGTCTTGTAAAGTGTCTCTCTAACCTGTTCTAAGCACAAAAACTGGTTAATTTTAAAGTCTGGGTTTGCCTAAACAGTGAGTTAACACACGGTAAATAAAGAGTGTGCTTTTAAAACATAGACTAACCAAGATGTGTTAGGTAACATGTAAAACTGCTTTTGTAAAGAAATACCACCTGTTTAACATGTAGCAGCTAGTCCTTTGCAAAGGGCTTCCATCAAATGGCTAATGTGTTTAATAATGTGCACCAGGGCCTATTCTGGAAAGTATTGGCCAGTGAGCAAATCATTGCCAGACAGATTGGCAGAAACTATATAGTAAAGGACAGAATTATTAGACACAATGACAGAGCGAGCACAGTATGACAGGGAAGAGTCAACACAACTTTGGCAAAGGAAAATCATCAATTCTCAGCAGTCTATTAGAATTCGTCAGGATCTCAGAAAGCACGTGAATAAGGGTGATCCAGTTGATAATATACTTGGATTTTCAGGAACTCTTTGACTATCTCTCACTAAAGACTTTTAGGGAAATTGAGGAGTCATGGAATAGGAAGGCGATGTCAGGATCTAGACCTCGAACTTGTGCATCTGGACTGAAGTCAAGGCATGGAAGTGGTGCTGTTCGGCTAGTCCCTAGCATTAAGGCCTCAGAGATGCTGGTTTGAGACCTGGTCCCTGACAGGCAAGTCCTTTGATCAATAACTGTTTATGTAATAAGAAACAAAGGGGAGGAATAAAATAACTGTTTTCACAGTGGCTAGAAGTAAACAGCAGGGTTCTCCAAGATCTATCTGTACCTGAATTGGTGCAGTTTAACATATTATTCATTAATGATTTGGAAAATGGGAAAACTGTGAGGTTGCAAAATTTGCAGACAATACAAAATTCTTCAAGATAACTAAGCCCAACGCAGACTACAAAGAAATATGGATGGATTTCGTGCAACTGGGTGACTGGGCAATAAAATGGCAGATGAAATTCTATGTTGATAAGTGCAAAGTAATGAACATTTGGAAATAACATAATCCTAACAATACATACAGGCCTATTCTAAATGAGCCGTTTCCACTTAGGAAAGAGATTTGGAAGACTTTATGGATTGTTCATTGAGATTTTCAAAACTAGTTCAGTGCACAGCATTCATAAAAAAGGCAAGTAGAATGCTACAAATTATTGGGAAAGGGATAGAAAATAAAATGGAACATATAATACTGTAACAGATTAGCCAAAAAGCCCCAGTCTAAAGCAGTAAGCAGAGAGGCTGCAAGCCAGACTGTAGCAGCTCACAGTTGCATAATTACCTGTGAAGCAAGCTAACTCCTGATTGTTAACAAGCTGTGACTGCACATTACCCTCCTGAGGTAGGATAGCCACGCCCAGGAAGTGGAGGAGTAAAAAAGAGCCAGAAGATGACAACTGCAAGAGAGAACTGAAGGACTGAGGAGATATATTTGGTCACTAAACCAAACAAGAAGCATTACTGAGAACCAGAGAGGGAGAAAGCCTTCCGCCCTGTGGACAATAAGGAAAGTCCCCACTGACAGACAGCACTGGAAACCCAGATGGGATCTATGACGAGAGATTTGTTTACTATGGACTTTAAAGAAGGACTAACAAGTCTCAGACCTGACACAGGACTTTGATTAAGATGGCTTACAGAGATGTATATTACCACAGCCATCTAGGCTTATCTTTTGTTTATATTAAAGTTTGGGGACCCACCTTTTATGGGAGAAGCCCTATACCTGATGGACTGGGTGGGTTATAGGGGGAGGAGGGAAACCCAAGATAAATTACTCCAGTGGGGCTGATAAATGTGTGTTGAAGCCCTGTGAGGGGCCAAAGCTCTTGATAGCCCAGAGACAGGCCAATTGTGATATTAAACCCTAAGTGGGCCCAAATGTATTGTTAGGCCTGAGATGGGTCAAATATGTAAGTGGTCCCTGAAGGACCAAATGCTTGTATGACTCTGGAGAAGGGACCAACTGTTATTGATAACTCAGAGGAATATTAAAGACTATTATATAACCCTAAATAAAAATAGGGCCAAACAGAGGCATAGTCCCAGACGGGGCCAAATTGTGAACTGGAACTTTGTGTCCCAAGCTGAGCTAATTCCCCTGAAAGACTCTGATAAGGCCTTGAGCCTGGCCTGAGGACATATACCACTACGTAAATTCATAGTGTGCCCACACCTTGAATGCTGTGTGCATGACCCCGCACCTTGATATTGAAGTGCACCCAAAAAAACAAAAAAAAAGAGAGAGGAGAGGGCCCTCTCCTACATCTGCAAATACAGATAGTAGACAGGAGGGTGGGGTGTAGAGTGGCCCCGCTTGGCCCCTGAAGCCCCACTTGAAGGTGAAGGGCCGCAGACAGCTACGGATCCTGAGGCAATGGCGAACAGGCTGGCAGAGGCCCAGCGGTTGCAGTTCTCAGAAAATCAACAGCTGATTTGACTGTTAAAGAACCAGCAGTGAACAGGGCAGATCCAAATGGTGCAGGAATTGACAGTGGCCCAGGCCCAAGCCCAATCTTGGTTGATAACAGAGGTGACCACCCTATTGGCCCTGGTGTTGCAACCCAGCACGAAAATGGCATGGTTACCCATGGTACTACTCATTCACCTTAATAAGATGGGCCCCAATGACGACCCTGAAGCTTTTCTCTGAACTTCTAAATGAGTGGCTGCGTTGGTCCGATGGCCAGACCAATGGGCCACTCTCTAGCTCCTTGTCTCACTAGCACTGCACAGGTCCTCTGCAATACTCTGGAACCCACCAAAGCAGCAGACTTCAAAACTGTCAAAGAAGCCATCTTGAATGGTCTGGTTATAACTAAGGAGACCCATTGATGATGCTTCCATGAAGAACAGTTCCCTTGGGAGTCCAGCCTCAGGAAGTGGTCCAGAGGCTGCGGTGGCACTATACACAATGGCTGAAGCTGAGGAGTCCAGAACAGATGACAGACTTGGCATCTTGGTTGAGCAGTTTGTCCACATCTTGCCCCCAGTAGGAAGGACATGGGCATAGGTGGTGATTGCCATTGGCTTGGAGATGCTGAGCTTTCCCTGCTGTGAGTTGGAATCCAAGGCCAAATGCCTGTCAAATGTGTCCTGATGTTCCTTTGTAAAGGAGCTGTGTCCTTCCTATAAAGGAAGACTCCCTGGAGCAAGAGGTCATTAGTATACTAAAGGACTTGGCTCTAACAAATGTGTATTTGCCCAATTACCCATGAAAGGAGTGAATTTCCTTTTGAAAAGGTAAATTCCTAAAAGGAAAAAATAAAATCAAAAAATAAGTCGCACAGCTGCTTCTTGGCTGATCCTCTTTGGGCAGTGGGATTTGTGGCAAAACGCTAGCGGGGGGCGCTATACAGTTGCGCAAGCCACCTCACTGTTTTTCTCCAAATCTCTGACCAGGGTGTCCCTACAGCTGGCAAACCCCCGAAAACTCTGGGTATTCCACTGCCACCACCCGAGTATATCCCAGCGGGCATTCACACCACTCAGGAAATGTGAACCCCAAAAGGCATAGGCCTCACAGTTTCCTAAGAGCACTCCCCATTCCTGGCACTCTTTTCCTGGGATTTCCTCCCCTGCCTTGGAAGCCGATCCCCAGAGTCACCCACGGGAGGCTTCCCTTGGTCCCAAAGCTGTTGGCTTCTAGCCAATTAGGTAGTTTTCCCCTCTTTAGTAGCTTGGCCTGGTTACCTGGCCTAAAGAGATGTTTATTGGTCAGCCAACCACACACACACACACACACAGAGAGAGAGAGTAGGGTAAAAACAAAACTTAGAATTTACTGGTGCATATAAAAAGGAAGAAAAGCAAAGTTTACACCGAGAACCAAGAGGTAGTATAAAGTTTATAAACCCTTTGAGCGATACTACCTGCATTGAGCAATATCTTAGTCATTGTAGATTATGACATCCGTTACCCAGATGCCATCCCCTTACCTGCCACAAAAGCACCAACAGTGGCAAAGGAACTGTTCAAGGTGTGTCTGAGGCTCAGTAAATCCTGGAGCAGGAACAGTCAGTGTCCAGAGATATCTAGGTCCTTGCAGGGCCCGGAACCTCAATTTATAATGTGGTGACATCTTAGATCCAAAAGCCAATGCCCTGCAGGTCTGCATCTCTATATCAGCTATTCTCAGTTTTATCAGAGACCTAGCCTCCCCCACTGGGATGGCCCTCAGATATTCCACCAAGAAGCCCAAGCAAGTAATACAATCCACAGCCCATCCCAACCAGGACTTGTTATACTGTAGCCTCAGCCTAATTTTCTCCTCACAACACACCTTAAGAAGAGACCCAGCTGGGGAATTAACCTTCAACCAAAAATTAAGAAGGGACAAAATGATTGATGAGGCAATTGAGTTACATCCAGTCTCAAGATACAACAATGCTGCCACTGTCTCCACACGTATCCCAAGCAGAGTTCTGAGGCAGTTATGCTGACGTTCACCACCCACCCCTATCTGGGCCCCATAACAAATTTGTGGCACAATCTTTTATTTAAAAACTGCCTGCACTGGTTTAATCAAACCTCTCCCATTAACATTAAAAAATTACAACAAAAGTTGAATAGAGGAGAATGCCCCCTTCTTGGAAAATCTAACATGAAGTTCCCATGATCCAGTATATGAAAAAAACACTCCTAGGTATTTAAAGATTTTTAACCTATTCTAATCTATTACCACACATAAACCATGCATATTTCTTATACCTGGGTGCAAAAACCATCACCTAGGTTTTATCATAATTAATGCAGAGCTCCTCTTCCAGACACATTTCTCCAAAATCCCTCAAAATGCAGTGCAACCCCAATTGAGAGGACGACAGTAGAATGGTATCATAATTGTTATATGGGCAGCAACCCTGGGGTATTCTTAACCTTCTTCAAGAGAAATGGGAGGAAACTGCCATCCAGCCCATTGAGGTTGTACAAAATGTGTTGAAGCTACGAGAGCAACTGGAATGCATGGGGAACTCTGTGAGAGAATGATTGCAACACACCCAACAGAGACAGAAAAAGTGGTATGCTCGAGCCTGGCAGTGTCTATTCCAGGCAGGGCAGCAAGTCATTGTCCTGTCGCCTACCTCCTTCTCAAAGTTGCTGGCCAAGTGGCGAGAGCCCTTTGAAGTTGCGCGGAGAATTGGGCCCATCGACTACAAGATAAACATCCCAGGGCCCTGGAAGGAACTACAAATCTATCCCGTAAACCTGTGAAAAAAATGGGTGGAGAGAGATGCCATGTGGGTTGCCACATACCCAGATGCAGCTAAATGGGAACCTTCTGCCTTGGAAGGATAGTGATTTACAGCCATCGGAAGTGGTGAATGCCATCGTCAACAAGGGAAGAGTTCATGCCCACGTCGGGGGCATGTCATCAGCCTGTGGTGGCAGGAGCCTAGGAAGGGGAATCTCTGGCTGGAGGGGACAGAGTCTCGAGCTGACCTGGAAGAGAGAAGCCACTCCAGAGGCGCATGCTAGGGGGCAGAGGAGCAGGAGGAGGAAGCAGTGTCGGCTGCATATCACGGCCACTACCCCTTCACCCGCTCTGCCTGGAGGACTAGAGTAGCCGCTGGCACTGCAGCGCCTCCCACCACCCCCTCACGGACCCTGCATGCCATGGGGCAAACCTGACGCCTAACCAGGGGAACTCCAGCCAGGAGACCAATACCGACTAAGTTCTTAAGGGAGGGTCTATGAAGCAGCCTGGTTAAGGGGCCTGAGGTGTCCATTCGAAGAGTCCTAGGATTTTCTGCCCTCCCAGAGTAAAAGTCACCTGGGGCTAGACCTGGGACAAGCTTGAAGGGACTCCGGCGTCTAAGGGTGGTTCACATCATATTTCAGTGTCTCACCCGCATTTTAAAGCAGGTTAGCTAACATGCTAAAATTATATCCTTAATCAAGTGGTGTAGACGTACCCTAATAGCTGGTTCTTCAAATCTTGCTGTTGCTGTAATGTAGACAGGCCTCAAGCTGAAGTAATGGGGAGCATTTAGTCTAGCAGAAAATGAGAGGCCATTTTCCTTCCTCAGCTGAAGGAAAAAAAACTAGTTTCTTACTGTTTTGTGTAGCCGATGAGTGGATTCCAGGAGCTGTCAGACATGTTTAGGTGAAAACAAATTAAATCCTCATTACCTCTGTGACTAAGCACAAGCTAGACTCAGCAAGGAAGGATGTGAGGCGTGCCTTATATAATGCTTCCAACAGACTATAAAGAAGATGACTTGTCACTGTTCATTTTCCCCCTAATCCTAGGCCTCAGGCTATACATTTCACAAGGGAAAAAGGTGGCAGGAGAGACACTAATAAAATCCATCTATAAACTGCTTAAGTTATTGTACAGATTCCACTCATCACCTTATTCCCAGCTCCTCAGTGCAAGGGAAATATCAAACGTTAGCAATTGTTAAGTAGGGGAAATAAGTCAACAAAGATTCACAGCTGATCCCCTAGCTGCTTGGAGCTGACACTGTCACTTAGCACTGGTGTAAGCAAGTCCCATTCACTTCAGTGGGATTGTGCCAAAACTAAGTAGTAGCACCAGCAAGGATGAGGGGGCTTAGTTGAGCCTGGCCCTGGATTTTAGGGGGGGCTTTTACAAGTGGTCTGAGCACCATTAGGAAAAACTTTCAGAGTGGGGAGGGAGCAGGGCAAACACTCTGCCCCCACCCACTCTGAAAATGTCCTACTGGCGCTCATGCTGCTTGCAAGGACCCCACCAAGAAGGATGTTTTCAGTGTGGGCGGAGGTGGAGTGCTGGCTCTGGAACCAATTCTAAAGCTTCTTCCTGTTCTAGGATGACTTGCTGGGAGCCAGGGTGATACCACCTCCTTTGCGGGAGGAGGTAGAGGCTGGCTGTGAAACCAATTGGGTGGGCTACTGCTTAGGGAACCCTTGCCCCCTTGCCTTTATGGGGGCCCATACTTGGGATAGGAGTCCAGGTCTGCCACCCCTTTGCTATGCCTCTGAGCACTAGTGCTAAACTTCCAGAGGATTTCATCCTTAAAAAGGATGTAAACATCAGGAAGAAAGAAGAACTATTTAGGAAAGACCTTGAAGGCATAACTAAGAGCAGTGAGATGGGGGGAAAGGTAACGGACGGTGGGGTGGAATGGTCCCTGGCATTGTTTCTGAAGGGAAGGTATGTGAACGTCATTGCTTGGGGCATTGACAATAGGATGAGAAAGAAACACCTTTTTCTTAGGCTTTTAAAATCAACTGTTTGAAATCCCAGATAATACCAACAGATGGTGCTGCTTCTTTGGATAAAATCTCATCCTGCCCCCTCCGTGGGAGAACTGCATGAGTCATGTACTAAGAAAACCTGAGCTAACATGAAAATCTCACAAAAGGTTAAAATCGAGCTTTGTCCATTTCTCCTACAGCTCTATTGGAAAGCTGTACCCTGTCTAGGGGTGGGACACTGGCAAGAATACCGGATGTACCACTATCGGATCTCCCACGTACCAGATTTACCGATATCGGCATACCAGATTTTTAACATTGGCCACGGTACCGGATTTTTTACATTGTGGCTATTGACTTCAATGGCCGCAGTGTAAAAAATCCGGTACTGCGGCCAACGTTAAAAATCCAGTATGCCAGATACAGGTAAATATCGGATTAAGCCGATACACCCAAATACCAATAATATCGGATCTCGGGAGAACCGGAATTCCCACCCCTACAGTGTGCACCATACAAAAACGTGTACACATAAACCCACTGGAGTTGTATTTATTAGGATTTATATCCCACCTAGCCCAAGGACTCAGGGCAGGTAACAACACATAAAATGAGTATTAAGTAAAATTATAAATATACAATACAAAAAACTCCCTAAGAACCCAGCCCTGCTTGCCAATTGTCTGGCCAAATAGAAAGGTCTTCTATTGCCGAGAGAGAGGGCTCAAGCTCCAGGGAAGGGAGAACACCTCTCTGTACCTTTGTTGTATGAACTTGGGGTAGTTACGGAACTTGCAAAAGGTTGTTCTCAGCTGATCTTAAGGATTGTGATGGAAAAGCAGGGATAAGGCAATATGAAGAATAGGGGAGAGGCAGATATTCTTGACTTCATTTTAATATGAGGGGGAGTGGGGTAGAATGGGGTTGGGCAGAATATGATCTACACCTGGAGATTGACAGAGAAAATTGTATCCTGTTGATCCTATTAGATCTTTCAGCTGCCTTTGATACAGCTGATTGAATGGGAGGTCTTGCTGACATGGCTGTGGGACCTGGCAGGGGTGCACGGGACTGATCTTGAATGGTTCTGTTCATTCCTGTCAGGGAGGTCCCAGCAGGTGATGATGGATGATTGCTCATCCCCCTTGGGGCCTCTGCTGTGGGGAATATGGGATAGCAAGGGGAAACAGGAAAGAAGACACAAGACAAGTACACAAACCCCACTCACAGACGCACACTATTAGCGTTAAAGGAGCCCTCAGTATAGTGTATTGCTGTGTGGTCAATTGTACGCA
This sequence comes from Sphenodon punctatus, assembly GCA_003113815.1. Classification (NCBI taxonomy): domain Eukaryota; kingdom Metazoa; phylum Chordata; class Lepidosauria; order Sphenodontia; family Sphenodontidae; genus Sphenodon; species Sphenodon punctatus. Next base: position 4,450,640 of record QEPC01001665.1, on the reverse strand, counting down.
GAAAGGCACCTGACCCAGCCACCATTCATCAGGGGGCCTCCCTGAGATGTCATGCCCTGGATTATAGTGATCCTCCACACACACAGGGCCCAGGAGGGGAAACAAGTGAGGAAGGGGTAGGGACCCCAGACCTTGGGAACCCCAGAGGGGAGTGATTAGGGCAACCACACACAGGAAGGCAAGGAAGGTCAACAGTAAGGAAGACAGAAGCACACACCATTCAAACACAATCACTCACCGCACACAGCACTCTTCACACAGGAACAGGGAAAGGGAAAGGGAAGGGATTCTAACAAACCACAGTTTCTCCAAATACCAACGCACGGGCCAGATCACAGGAACCAAGAAGCTCTGATCACCAGCAAAGGAGAAAGCCTAATGGCCCTCCTTTTATGTGCCTTGCTCCAGACCCAGTCCTTGCTTCAGCTGCAGGTGCTCAAAGCGTCACAGCTGCCTCTTAGGTAATCGTCAGCCCAGCAGACTGCAAGCCGGAGAAAGTAGCTGTCTCTCATCCTGTGCTTGCTGGCCCAGCAGACTGCAAGCAGGGGAAGCCTCTACAGCCACAGGTACTAGAGGTGTGGGGAGTGCAACCTCCTGGGCACCCCAAGCTGCCCCCTGCCCCCTCCTCTGTGGTCCCTGTGGGCCCCACCCCCTTCATACCCTGACAGCATCCCCCCCCCCCCC